>JAOTOM010003339.1:0-149679 GCA_034440615.1 Ashinkailepas kermadecensis | reverse complement strand
CTGGTTACCCAGGTCACATCCGATACATTATCCCAGCTGAATTTAATATCCACCGTGCTGAAAAGATGCCACCATCACGAGCAAACATTGTTTTTTACGAGTGAGCCCCAAAGTCGTGAGTCTTCTCTCAAGTGCCCGAGAAAAAAAAATCGAAGTGGCCCGACCCCAATGTTTTCGAAGACTTAGCCTGTAGGAACTTCACTTGGCCTGTAGTAGCTTAGCCTTTGGGAACCTTTAAGGGTCTACATGAATTGTCTTCAACTGATCAATTCCTACTCTGTGAAAACGATAGCATAACATTGCATCAAGTGCACATGCATCACCAAATGTTAGAAAGTGCTGTATTATTAATTCGCAGTGTCGGGGCTCAATATGACCTTAACCTTTTCTGAGCTAGCTCAACCGTACACAATATCGCTTTGAAATTCAGCGTGCCTTCCGACAGGTGATTAGCCCGCCTTGTGCGCAAGAATGAGGTTATGGTCTGTTAACGTCCCAGGGCAAGAACAGGTTAAATTATGGTGATGACCTCGTCTTAGTGCGGCTTTACGTATACATTGAACCATTTTATGAACACACCGTACAGTATAGTTAAAAGTGAGATGGCGGTGTGTAGACAAATGACCAAACAAATTAATGCAATAAAATGACGTCAGATCATGTTACCAGGTCCAGCGGAGTTCAGCTAGAAACAAACGTTTTGTGTATGTGGTTGTAGCTTTTTACCCGTACTATACGTCGGTGGTCAGCATGCATGTGTGGTCCCCCCAGCATCCTGCCAAGGAATGTGGATTTTCTACGTTATGTCTATTGATTTTTTTTGTATTTCCCCCGCAAAATTATCCAACAAAGGGGTAAAGCATATAACTTTGCTTTCCTGACTTCGTATTCCCATCACTTCGCTTCGTCGTCTTTCCTTACCCTGAGCACCATCTGTTTCGGAAATCGCCTGTGTCAGCGGTTCATCATTCATATTTCTAGGTGCTTGACTTTGACCTGATGGGTGCCCTTGTACGTACCGGGTTAGAATTGATCTTCAGTGGGCATATCACCGATGTTAAAGCACGAAATTGCATTCGTTTGCCGACCAGGGTCCGACAGCTACGGCTCGGACATGGTGACCGACTACATTGAACTGTGTAACCTTACCAGGAAGGTCGGATCAAAGAGACAGATAACCATATTACAAGAAGCTCTGGGCGCTCCAGGATGGAGTTACGCCACGTGGTTTACCGTATGTCTCGCTTATAAAAGAAGTCAATGGTGGTTAAGTTGACCACTCCATCTTTCCGGCAATGCGAGTGGTATGGAGTTCTGCGGCACTGCGAGATTAACGTCGTGTCGATTCCTCGCACATATCTTGTATAAGCTACCACAACGCTGTAAAACTTGCCTCTGCCTCTACTCTCCCGCAGCATCTTGTACAAGCTACCACCACGTGATGAAACGTGCCGCTGTGTTCCCTCCGTGGCAAGCACGCCGTCTAGCCCCAGCCGACCGTTAACACCGACTCGTGACCGCATGTGACCGACAGCCGTCCGGCGGTGGCCGCTACCAACTCCCAGCCGGCCGTTAACACTGACTCGTGACCGCATGTGACCGACAGCCGTCCGGCGGTGGCCGCTACCAAATCCCAGCCGGCCGTTAACACTGACTCGTGACCGCATGTGACCGACAGCCGTCCGGCGGTGGCCGCTACCAACTCCCAGCCGGCCGTTAACACTGACTCGTGACCGCATGTGACCGACAGCCGTCTGGCGGTGGCCGCTACCAAATCCCAGCCGGCCGTTAACACTGACTCGTGACCGCATGTGACCGACAGCCGTCCGGCGGTGGCCGCTACCAACTCCCAGCCGGCCGTTAACACTGACTCGTGACCGCATGTGACCGACAGCCGTCCGGCGGTGGCCGCTACCAACTCCCAGCCCCCGCCGTTAACACTGACTCGTGACCGCATGTGACCGACAGCCGTCCGGCGGTGGCCGCTACCAACTCCCAGCCGGCCGTTAACACTGACTCGTGACCGCATGTGACCGACAGCCGTCCGGCGGTGGCCGCTACCAACTCCCAGCCGGCCGTTAACACTGACTCGTGACCGCATGTGACCGACAGCCGTCCGGCGGTGGCCGCTACCAACTCCCAGCCGACCGTTAACACTGACTCGTGACCGCATGTGACCGACAGCCGTCCGGCGGTGGCCGCTACCAACTCCCCAGCCGGCCGTTAACACTGACTCGTGACCGCATGTGACCGACAGCCGTCCGGCGGTGGCCGCTACCAACTCCCAGCCGACCGTTAACACTGACTCGTGACCGCATGTGACCGACAGCCGTCCGGCGGTGGCCGCTACCAACTCCCAGCCGGCCGTTAACACTACCTCGTGACCGCATGTGACCGACAGCCGTCCGGCGGTGGCCGCTACCAACTCCCAGCCGGCCGTTAACACTGACTCGTGACCGCATGTGACCGACAGCCGTCCGGCGGTGGCCGCTACCAACTCCCAGCCGGCCGTTAACACTGACTCGTGACCGCATGTGACCGACAGCCGTCCGGCGGTGGCCGCTACCAACTCCCAGCCGGCCGTTAACACTGACTCGTGACCGCATGTGACCGACAGCCGTCCGGCGGTGGCCGCTACCAACTCCCAGCCGGCCGTTAACACTGACTCGTGACCGCATGTGACCGACAGCCGTCCGGCGGTGGCCGCTACCAACTCCCAGCCGGCCGTTAACACTGACTCGTGACCGCATGTGACCGACAGCCGTCCGGCGGTGGCCGCTACCAACTCCCAGCCGGCCGTTAGCACTGACTCGTGACCGCATGTGACCGACAGCCGTCCGGCGGTGGCCGCTACCAACCCCCAGCCCCGGCCGTTAACACTGACTCGTGACCGCATGTGACCGACAGCCGTCCGGCGGTGGCCGCTACCAACTCCCAGCCGGCCGTTAACACTGACTCGTGACCGCATGTGACCGACAGCCGTCCGGCGGTGGCCGCTACCAACTCCCAGCCGGCCGTTAACACTGACTCGTGACCGCATGTGACCGACAGCCGTCCGGCGGTGGCCGCTACCAACTCCCAGCCGGCCGTTAACACTGACTCGTGACCGCGTGTGACCGACAGCCGTCCGGCGGTGGCCGCTACCAACTCGCTGCCGCACGGAATCGAGCCGACAGAGTTTCTGGAGGCGTCCAAGAACTGCCTCACGCCTTCTGACATTGTCGACAAGTACCGCGAGTCGGTGGTGCACTACAGCAAGGTGAGTCATCGGCACGGTCTGGCTCCTGATCTGCTGACATTGTCGACAAGTACTGCTAGTCGATGTGAAGATCCCGAGTGATTGACAGCGCCTTAACATTACCTTTCCATAAACGGTGCAGATGAAGAACAAAATGTCAGGAGAATACTGAAGGATTGGAAGTAAATACAAGATAGGCACTCAAGAACGGAAACTAGAACTAGGTTGAGAATGATGAGAGCTTCAGATGATGAGGGAATATATCACCATTAATCATGCATTTTCAAGTCACACTGTGAATTATTTCCCACTGGTGGTTGGCGACTGACGTTGTCCGTGCCGCCAGTACCGACACGCCGGTGTGATCGAGACCGAGTGCAGTCTGAAGGCAGTACACGTGCTGATCGAGCAGCGCCGCTACCTGATGGCCGCCGAGTTCCTGCAGAACGTCGTCTTCATCAACCTGCAGCTGTCGGACGATGAGAAGGTCGGTGTCGGTCAGGTCGGGTCAGGTCAGATTGGGTGGTGACGTCAGTGATGTCAGATCATGTCATGCGGGGCTAGAAATATCTGAAGAAGCCAGGGGGTCCAGGTCTGTTTTTTCAATGCATTTTCAGGTTGAATAGGAAAATGACAACTTAACATGAGCAGCAGTGTTAAAATTATGATTTATCGTTAGGTGTGGGATGCGAAACGAGTACGGCAGGATGTTGAAATCACCACTTGAAATAATGGTGTTTGAAATATTTCGGTCTGTAAAACCCAGTTTTGAGACAATTGCGTACATATTACTACCCGTTGTACGTGTTTTGAGAGGTACCTAACTTGGGGATACCGATATCGAGGATAACGATACAAATACCAATGCTATAAACTGGCAATGTACAGCATAGCACAGCATAGGTAATCCCTTTACCAGGCATTGCACGACGGGATGTTCGCTATCACAATCCCGGATCAATTTTGGTGAGCATAAGCATCATACTTATATGCTGAATACTGTTAGAAACTAGGAATGAATACTTCACAAGCACGCACCAACAATGTCGATACCTCTTTGGGAAGGATGCCGATTCAATGTTCAATAAGTGGTATATTCCACCCTATTTCACGAATATTTTATCACTGATTAGCAGGGTATCGTTAGTTAGTTATTTGGGTTTTAGGGCGCATCAACTGCATTGGTTATACAGCGCCCATAGCAGGGTATCAAACCAGATCTCAAAACCAGATTAGCTATATCAAACCAGATTAGCTATATCAAACCAGATTAGCAGGGTATCAAACCAGATCTCGCGACCCACCCGGGACCTCCAGCCATGATGTCAAGTGACCTGTCGGTGTCGACTGGGTGATGTCATAGCCGGCCGGTCTGGGGTGGCGAGGAGCCATGTGCCCCTGGTCGTAAGAAATGACCCGATGTTGCCGTGCATCAGCTTATGACTGACCAAAGTGATGTCCAGCAGCAAACAGACGCGCCGGCTATTGGAGAGTGGCATCTTCAGGGTCAACACACTAAACTCAGGCAGTTAACATTTACGGGAGATTGGCCCGGCAGTGCACAGGTGGTAAAAGAATGGCAATGGGTCATGCAAGCTTTGTTCACCTTGAATCCTCACAAACCCATACTCTGGTGACTGGAAACTTGTCGTCATTATATGTCACGCTGCCACATTGGTGTTAGTTCTGGTGCAGAACGTGTGTGACCAGTGAGCTCATTATGGCATGGCATGTTGCTGGCCACGGTGTTGTGGATTACCCGGACTGTCCCATCACCTGCACACTCTCCCTGACTCTAACGATGCCATTGCCACTGTGCCTCGTTTGACTGATGCTGGGTCCTCTGACCTTGCGGCTCGGTGTATGATTCTGCTGCTCTTAGCCGCCATGTTGTTGGTGCGTAGTTTGTCATTGTCATTTGTCGCCAAGTTGTGGTCAGGCAGTACCGAAGAACACTGCGTATTGGCCGCCGTATTGACGCCGTATTGGCCGCCGTATTGGCCGCCGTATTGGCCGCCGTATTGACGCCGTATTGGCCGCCGTATTGACGCCGTATTGGCCGCCGTATTGACGCCGTATTGGCCGCCGTATTGACGCTGTATTGGCCGCCGTATTGGCCGCCGTATTGGCCGCCGTATTGGCCGCCGTATTGACGCTGTATTGGCCGCCGTATTGGCCGCCGTATTGACCGCCGTATTGGCCGCCGTATTGGCCGCCGTATTGACGCTGTATTGACCGCCGTATTGGCCGCCGTATTGACGCCGTATTGGCCGCCGTATTTGCCGCCGTATTGGCCGCCGTATTGGCCGCCGTATTGACGCCGTATTGGCCGCATTATTGGCCGCCGTATTGACGTGGTTTGGAGTTGACTTGAAGCGAGTGCTCGGTAACTCACATTGGACGTCACGACTACATGAGTCGTACACGGGGAAGGGTGATTCAGACTCACGGCCAGGCAGCGCCCCGGGTGGTCCGTGTGGTTCGTGTGGCAAGTCCTAGTCACGTCCCCGCTGTTTTACCGCGCGACAGGAAATAGTTGGATGATATGTAGCGGCGGTACAGGAAGTGAGCGTTTTTCACCAGGGCCAGCCGATAGCTAATCGACTGATGGTATTTCAGTTCAAAGCGGCCTAAGACTCTCAACTCAACGAGCTTGTGCTGCCAGCTACGACTTCAAATTCCGTGTAGTAGTGTAGTAGTGTCCATGTGTATTCTCTTTCAAAGCATGGCCTTAACATCAGAACCGAACCGCGGTGGTGGTCAGGCGGTGCGCCGATCGAGTCCGCCGCAGCTGGCTGTCGAACCAGGGCTGGATTTGTGCTTTGTATCCTCGATGCGGAGAGGAAAATTGAGGCAATCGACTACTGACAGGACATTTTCCTTCCAACATGGGACATAAGAATTGCAGCTTGCATTCTCCAGTGAATCTTGAGCACTTCATCACACAGCAGTTCATTGTGAGTCAGTTCATCGTCAACAACACGATTCAACTTCAAAATTGGGAAAACGAGAGGATAATTTTCCGGGGAGGATAATGTTCTGAATGCCAAGAATCCAGTAACAGTCCATTTTCCCACCCTGATGTTTCCTGTCAGGGATCTCGTCAGGTCCTGGTGTCGCCTGTTGATCTCGTCAGATGTACTGTGTATTGTAATACTCGTCAATGTGTGCGTGTTCGCGGATTCGCTTTGATTACACCTGACTACACCACCCCTAGCCAACACCCACCCTATCAACCATGAAATCATAAAAAGTGACGTATTTCACCTCATTTATCTCTGAAGATGTTGGCCTAGGGTCATCAAATTTGTACTGCATAGAGCCTTAATCATGCAGCCTTAATTTCGTTTCCAATGTTTGTGTTTCTAGTTTCAGGAGTTGATCTAGTGACGGCCGGAATCCGCCCCCGCCCCCTCCCCGCCCCCCGCCCCGCCCCCTCCACGCCCCCTCCCCGCCCCCTCCGGTTTGCGTCATGTGAGAGGCCTTCCTGTGCGCGTGTTAAACGCCATATCCCAGTGTTAAAATAATGGTTTTTCGTTAGGTGTGAGATGTCGAAACGAGCACAGCAGGATGTCGAAATTTGTCACGGAATTAGTGTCATTTCAAATCCTTTTCATGTCTTTCAGACTCAAATTTGAGCCAATGGTGTACTTATGACTGCACCTTCATTGGTTGTTTTGAGATTCACAATTTAGGAAGAGCTATATTCCGGATAGCGAGAAAAAAAAAGCCTATTCTATGCACTGGTGCTGTATGCCATATCGTATTATGGATAATCCCTTTACCTGAAATTGCACTGCGAAATGTTCGTGTATTATCATCCCTTATCGAGAGCATGATCATGATACTTACAAACGAGGTACTCTTAGAAAGGAGACACAAAGACTTCATAAGCACGCATCAAGAAGCAGGATGTCGATACTTCCCTGGAGAAGGATGTCGATTGAGTGTTCAGAAAGTGGTATATTCCACCCTATTTTACGAATAATTTAACACTGTATCCAGACAATATCGGGTCTGTAGTGAGGAACGTCTACGCTGTGGCAAGTTCTCCACATCATACGACTAGAGTACTTCCGGTCTACATTGTGGAGGGCTCGCCGCAGCATGTGATGACAAGGTCTCCGTCTCGCGCAGTTAGAGCCTCTGTATGATAACGGTGACTTCGGTTGATTGAGTAGTGTGTGACCGACGCGTCACGACGCTCCTTGGTCCAGCATTAGCCTTGCCGATAAATCTAGTTACTCACAGCCCACCCCATGTGCTGGTTCGGTGGCTCATAATCAACCTCCACCTACAGATCTAACGGCTCACAGTCTACCTATTGTACAGGTTCGGTGGCTCATAATCAACCTCCACCTACAGATATAACGGCTCACAGTCGACCTATTATACTGGTTCGGTGGCTCATAATCAACTTCCACCTACAGATCTTACGGCCCACAGCCCACCCATTGGGCCTGATCCATCGGTTCACAACCCATCCCGCCGATATCTGAGCTGTTAGCTCACAATCGATGCCCGGCAACTAATCCAGTGGGTCGGAATTGATCCACTACGACTGATCCAGTGGCTGGCAATTGGTGCTGTGGACTGATCCAATGGCTTACACTGTGTGGCCGCCGGCAGATCCAGCGGTTCACGACGCTGTCTGAGCTGTACGCCCAGTGCGGCTTCCACCGGAAGGCGGCGTTCTTCCGGCGGGTGGCGGCCATGCGGTTCGTGGCGTCGCAGAACCCGCAGCCGTCCTGGGGCCAGTGCTACCAGCTGCTGCTGCAGGCCATGGACGGCTACCGACTGGGCCTCGACCCGGCCGACTTCCCCGCCGGTAACCATGGCGACGGCCGGCCACGTCGTGTCGCGCCGTCTGCGTTGTGTGTCGGTCCGTGGCGCGCTCGCCAGTCTGTCGTGCTGTGATGTGATATGCTGTGCTGTGCTATGCTGTGCTATGTTTAATTCCCGTGTGTTGTCCGGGGTACTTGGCTTTCTGCGGTGAGGTTGCACTCTGTATTGTCCTGTGCTCGGGTACGCTTACCTGCTTCTAACCAGTTGTCCTGTCCACTGTTAGGCTGGAGCTCAAGGCAGGGACGGTACTACCACATGGCGTTCCGTGCCATTTCCGGCCCGATTAGTGTGTCAAAAACTACGCCTTTCTCCAATGAGTCGAGACACACTTCCGCCTCCCCTGGATACACGCCTGACCATCTACAGCGGCACATCCCGGTGTGATCCCTCCCGCCTCCCCTGGATACACGCCTGACCATCTACAGCGGCACATCCCGGTGTGATCCCTCCCGCCTCCCCTGGATACACGCCTGACCATCTACAGCGGCACATCCCAGTGTGGTCCCTCCCGCCTCCCCTGGATACACACCTGACCATCTACAGCGGCACATCCCAGTGTGGTCCCTCCCGCCTCCCCTGGATACACGCCTGACCACCTACAGCGGCACATCCCGGTGTGGTCCCTCCCGCCTCCCCTGGATACACGCCTGACCACCTACAGCGGCACATCCCAGTATGGTCCCTCCCGCCTCCCCTGGATACACGCCTGACCACCTACAGCGGCACATCCCGGTGTGGTCCCTCCCGCCTCCCCTGGATACACGCCTGACCATCTACAGCGACACATCCCGGTGTGGTCCCTCCCGCTTCCCCTGGATACACGCCTGACCATCTACAGCGACACATCCCGGTGTGGTCCCTCCCGTCTCCCCTGGATACACGCCTGACCACCTACAGCGGCACATCCCGGTGTGGTCCCTCCCTCCCGCCTCCCCTGGATACACGCCTGACCACCTACAGCGGCACATCCCGGTGTGATCCCTCCCGCCTCCCCTGGATACACGCCTGACCACCTACAGCGACACATCCCGGTGTGGTCCCTCCCGCCTCCCCTGGATACACGCCTGACCACCTACAGCGGCACATCCCGGTGTGGTCCCTCCCGCCTCCCCTGGATACACGCCTGACCACCTACAGCGGCACATCCCGGTGTGGTCCCTCCCGCCTCCCCTAGATACCCGCCTGACCATCTACAGCGACACATACCGGTGTCGTCCCTCCCGTCTCCCCTGGATACACGCCTGACCACCTACAGCGGCACATCCCGGTGTGGTCCCTCCCGCCTCCCCTAGATACCCGCCTGACCATCTACAGCGGCACATCCCGGTGTGGTCCCTCCCGCCTCCCCTGGATACACGCCTGACCACCTACAGCGGCACATCCCGGTGTGGTCCCTCCCGCCTCCCCTGGATACACGCCTGACCACCTACAGCGGCACATCCCGGTGTGGTCCCTCCCGCCTCCCCTAGATACCCGCCTGACCATCTACAGCGACACATACCGGTGTCGTCCCTCCCGTCTCCCCTGGATACACGCCTGACCACCTACAGCGGCACATCCCAGTGTGGTCCCTCCCGCCTCCCCTGGGTACACGCCTGACCATGTACAGCGGCACATCCCGGTGTGGTCCCTCCCGCCTCCCCTGGATACACGCCTGACCACCTACAGCGGCACATCCCGGTGTGATCCCTCCCGCCTCCCCTGGGTACACGCCTGACCATGTACAGCGGCACATCCCGGTGTGGTCCCTCCCACCTCCCCTGGATACACGCCTGACCACCTACAGCGGCACATCCCAGTGTGGTCCCTCCCGCCTCCCCTGGGTACACGCCTGACCATGTACAGCGGCACATCCCGGTGTGGTCCCTCCCGCCTCCCCTGGATACACGCCTGACCACCTACAGCGGCACATCCCGGTGTGGTCCCTCCCGCCTCCCCTGGATACACGCCTGACCATCTACAGCGGCACATCCCAGTGTGATCCCTCCCGCCTCCCCTGGATATACGCCTGACCATCTACAGCGGCACATCCCAGTATGGTCCCTCCCGCCTCCCCTAGATACCCGCCTGACCATCTACAGCGGCACATCCCGGTGTGGTCCCTCCCGCCTCCCCTGGATACACGCCTGACCACCTACAGCGGCACATCCCAGTGTGGTCCCTCCCGCCTCCCCTGGATACACGCCTGACCACCTACAGCGGCACATCCCGGTGTGGTCCCTCCCGCCTCCCTGGATACACGCCTGACCACCTACAGCGGCACATCCCGGTGTGGTCCCTCCCGCCTCCCCTGGATACACGCCTGACCATCTACAGCGGCACATCCCAGTATGGTCCCTCCCGCCTCCCCTGGATACACGCCTGACCATCTACAGCGGCACATCCCGGTGTGGTCCCTCCCGCCTCCCCTGGATACACGCCTGACCACCTACAGCGGCACATCCCGGTGTGGTCCCTCCCGCCTCCCCTGGATACACGCCTGACCACCTACAGCGGCACATCCCGGTGTGGTCCCTCCCTCCCGCCTCCCCTGGATACACGCCTGACCACCTTCAGCGGCACATCCCGGTGTGGTCCCTCCCGCCTCCCCTGGATACACGCCTGACCACCTACAGCGGCACATCCCGGTGTGGTCCCTCCCGCCTCCCCTGGATACACGCCTGACCACCTTACAGCGGCACATCCCGGTGTGGTCCCTCCCGCCTCCTTGGATACACGCCTGACCACCTACAGCGGCACATACCGGTGTGGTCCCTCCCGCCTCCCCTGGATACACGCCTGACCACCTACAGCGGCACATCCCGGTGTGGTCCCTCCCGCCTCCCCTGGATACACGCCTGACCATGTACAGCGGCACATCCCGGTGTGGTCCCTCCCGCCTCCCCTGGATACACGCCTGACCACCTACAGCGGCACATCCCGGTGTGGTCCCTCCCGCCTCCCCTGGATACACGCCTGACCACCTACAGCGGCACATCCCGGTGTGGTCCCTCCCGCCTCCCCTGGATACACGCCTGACCACCTACAGCGGCACATCCCAGTGTCGTCTCATGCCCTGTGTAGTGTGCTGTAGCGTGTTCAGCTGTGCTGTGCTGTGATGTGATGTGTTGGCCGGTACTCCGTCTGTCTGGGTAGGTTCAGCAGAGCGTCAGCGTCTATGGGCCCCGGTGTTGTGTAGTGTACCCGTGCTGCTGTCGTGGCAGCAGTCTCTCGGCTTCCCAGCCGCGCGGGTTCGCACCGATGGAAGGTAGCCGCATACTGGAAATATAGCCTGCATAATATAGGTGCAAAATGGCTCTGTGTGGCTGACGCGCTCTTCGGCATCAAACGACCATTGTAGCCTGCAGCGTCCGTGCTACAGTATATCTGGCATTGACAGTGCTGGCAGTCGGTGATCTATGGGCACAAAGCAGCCAGTCCAGTCACTGCGGTGAAAGGCGTCAGAACAAATCGATCAGCCCCGAGGGTTAGTAATATGTCAATGAACCGAGGTGCGAAGCTGCTTCATGACTTACGTTACATGTAGCTTGTGCAAATTAAATACGTGCCATTCGTGGGAATCCAAGGAAAATATGCGATTAAGTTGATTCCTTACACCCAGATGCAGGCATGACTAATTTTTCACTTTAGGCTGTGTCTTGTTGACTAGTCAAGTAATTATACAAAAATTTGGACCGTTGTAATTTCGCTTTCCGGGCAATTAAGTTAGCATCGGGGAAGAATGTTATTGATGTGTTCATAAATGTGTTCAAATGCTGAGAAGATGGCTTGCGAAGTTTCCCACGGCCGGTGATAATATCGTCAGCTTAACCAGTGTAGGAGGTGCATGGGTACCGGTTCGCGATGTATGCAGTGATTGATGCACGCGGCACATTCGATGTGTGTCGTTCTGGCCGCCTGTTGCATTGGCCGTGGTGACCGGTCCGTCTTCTGTGTGCCCCGTGACGTTGTGGCCGGGCTCGTCTCATCGTCACGAAAAAGCGCTCCTCGGGGGAAAGAATGGATCCTGAATGAGCGTTGAGCTGAATGGTTGCTGAAAACTGTGGCCTTTGGCTGGGTCGTGGATGTCGTGTAGTGAATGTTGCTGGGATAAGGGGAGCAAGCAGCGACTGTGATGGTCGTCTCGAAAACTTCCAACACGACACGTCTGACGTGTATGTTGTGTGTGAATGTCTCGCCTCTGGAGATTATTCGTATACTGTCAACATCGACAATTTGGTTTGCTGGTCCATGCAGTGTACACTACACGCTGTGTGCTGCGTTACATGTTCGTATCATTTGGTGACGATTGAAGTGCCCGACTATGAGCAAGCAGATTCCTGGAGGTATGCTCTGACTTTTTGTTTCCTTTCTGCATGCGTCCGAGTAGTTATTCGCACCTCCACCACGACTGGAGAGTGGCATTTATGTGTCCTGTGTGATTCCGTTGTAGACCAGGTGGAGGCTCGGCCCCTGGTGCGTGACCTCTGATTGTGTTGTAGACCAGGTCGAGGCTGGGCCCCTGGTATGTGACGTCTGTGATTCCGTTGTAGACCAGGTGGAGGCTCGGCCCCTGGTGTGTGACCTCGGATTGTGTTGTAGACCAGGTGGAGGCTCGGCCCCTGGTGCGTGACCTCTGATTGTGTTGTAGACCAGGTCGAGGCTCGGCCCCTGGTATGTGACGTCTGTGATTCCGTTGTAGACCAGGTCGAGGCTCGGCCCCTGGTGTGTGACCTCGGATTGTGTTGTAGACCAGGTGGAGGCTCGGCCCCTGGTGTGTGACCTCGGATTGTGTTGTAGACCAGGTCGAGGCTCGGCCCCTATGTGGCGTCTGATTTTGTTGTAGGCCAGGCCGAGGCTGGACTACTAGTGTGTGAACTCTAATTCCGTTGTAGATCAGGCCGAGGCTGGGCCCCTGGTGTGTTACCTCTGTGATGCCGTTATCAGTGATAAATTATGCATGAGGTAGGGCGGTATGCACCACTTCATAAATACTGAATAGATATGCTTCCCGCAGAAGTATCGACATCGTGCTTCTTGATTTATATTTGTGAAGCGGCTCGTTTCTAACAATATCTTGTGTAGAAGTATCATTCTTATGCTCGTGATTGCGGATTGTGATACAAAACGATCAGGTAGCGCAATTCCAAGTAAGTAAATTGCCTGTCATGTGGTCTGCTATGCATTGCCATTTGTTGATAGTGTGGTTTTGTTATCCTTGTCGTTAATATACCTATCCATATTTTAACAATTGGTGTCTGCCGAAATGTACCCAAATCGTACTCTTGTTGGTATGCTATTGACCCGAAGTTAAGCTTCAAGGACTTAAGTCTAAGGACTAGGAATATTTAAATATGTTTTCACGGAAAATTGTGACATCCAACTGTCCTCGTTTGACATCTTATACCTGAAGAAAAACCGATTATTTTAGCACTGCCTGTAATGGACCAAGTTGAACAGATCTGGTGTATGCTTCTGCGTGGCGTGTTTCCGACCCCGCTACAGGTTAAACATCGGGCCAGGCCAGTATGTGGTGTGCGCGTGACCCGTTGCAGGTCAGATATCTGGTTGGTCTGGTATGTGACCTCTGTGACCTTTGTGGTCCCGTTGCGGTCAAATATATGGCTGCTGTATGACGCATGTACAGATCAAGTATCAGCCTGGCTCTCCTTGTGGTGTGTGTACCGCGCGGGCAGGTTAGGTCAGTCCGGTATGCGGCGTTTACCGGTCAGAGGCTGGACATCCCTCTAGTGGAGTGCGTGACCTGTGTGGCCGTGTTGCAGGTCAGGTATCGGGCTGGTCGGCGCTGCAGACCCAGCTGCTGCAGGAGCTGGCCGGGTCGTCTCGCCGCATGGGCAACATTCCGCTGGCCGTGCGCCACCTGACGTTCCTGCTGCTCACCATGTTCCCGACGCTGAGCGAGCAGGAGCGGTCCGAGTTCGCCGTCCAGCTGGAGGCGCTGGCGGCGCTGTGTCAGCCGACAGCGCCGGGGCCCATCGCGCTCGAGACGGGCCTGATCATACCGCCCGTCAACCTCTACTGTCTACCTCTGGTCAGGTCAGTGGCTCCTGTCAGTCGGCTGGTTGTCGCCGGTCGGGTCTCCAGTGTTGGTCGACGTCTCCCGCTTCTCCTTCCGGTGAGACCGGTGTCGCCTTTCGGGTAGTGATCGATCACCATGAAGTCGCCTGCCTGTTTGTCGCTTGCTGCTCTTCTGTCTG
This sequence comes from Ashinkailepas kermadecensis, assembly GCA_034440615.1. Classification (NCBI taxonomy): domain Eukaryota; kingdom Metazoa; phylum Arthropoda; class Thecostraca; family Neolepadidae; genus Ashinkailepas; species Ashinkailepas kermadecensis. The sequence continues at coordinate 135,399 of JAOTOM010003339.1, read as the reverse complement.
TTCACTCTATGCTTTTCAAGTTTTTGGCTTTTCCGAAGCCTTCGAGCATCTCAGTCTCTGTGGTATGTTGAAACATGTGAGGCCGCCGTGAAAAAGCAGGTCCCACCTAGAATGGAACACGTGCCGTTCGTTTCCAAGCGTACGGCGTTGTGACGATGTGCTTGCGTGTCGGCAGGCGGTTCCGTCCGCTGGAGTACCCGCCGCATCTGAGGCCGCTGCCGCTCAGCCAGCCCAAGCCCGACGACCACGGCCCGTTCATCTTCAGTCCGCTGCAGTTCGCCAGTCTGCGACGACAGAAGAGGGACAAGGAGAAGCTGGGTGGGTGGCGGAGCGTGCCCCCAGCAGCAGGACGTCCAGCCTGGTCGCGTTACCAGTGTGTCCGTCAAGGAGATCTGGGTGGAGAACGACACGTGGTGGTGAACTGTTGGCATGTTAGGAGAGACATGCTCCTGTTATTCACATCGTAACGTAATAATCATGTCATTGCATCCTACAAACGCATGAAATGTTAATGTTTCAAATGTAGCTAATGGTAATGTAGCTATCCCTATTTTAACACTTGGTGTCTGCCGAAATGTACTAAAAACGTACTGTTGTTGGCACGCAATTGGCCCAAAGTTTAGCTTAAAGGACTAAATCGATATTTAAGCATGTTTCGATGGCGAATTTCAACATCTAACCGTACTCGTTTCGACATCTTACACCTGGCGAAATGTCCATTATTTTAGCAGTGCCGTTACGGACCAATTCGAACTGATCCGATGTATGCTTCGGTGTGACGTGTTTGCGACTCCACCACAGGTACACTACACGACAAACCAATGGTAATCGTCTTTATTTTCAGGCATGTGTTGTGCAGCTGTTTGAAATTCAACAGAACTAGGTTTGCGTGATAGAGATGCATGCAAATTATGGAACGTGGCGTATTGATTTGCATCTTGTCTAGCAAAGATCGAAGGTTTTTGTTTAGCTCTGATGTCCAAACAAATATGAATTAGTGCGCATTGTACGCTGCAGTGCACCAGGTACACCAGGTTCATGGCACCTGTACCTGGTGTACCTGCAGTGCACCAGGTAGTGTTCACGTGAGAGCCTCTGACTTGGCCACTGTGGCTGGGACCAGCCACCGCGCCGTGTGGGGTTACTTCACTGGACTATGCACGGAATGAATGCCGATAACTTAGACGTTAGACGGTCGCACATTATATTGAAACTTGCACTCCATCCCTATTGTCATTTCATTCCCTATTATCTGATTTGTTGCTGATGGTTTTGATATTTCGAGTGAGGTATCTCACCTTCGATGAGAATCATTGGATTTTCATCATGCACGTGCAGCTCAAAGTCAATTTATGTTTACTGTGTCAGAAGTGGAAGCCCCCGTGATTGCAAGGTTAAGTTTTACTGAAGAAAATGGTTGTAGTAGATAATGAATGAATGTGGTTATGGGTGTAAATAATTTAGCCCACAAGTCGATGCAATCCGCATGGAATGCAGATAGAGTGCACATGTGACCATAGCTCTGTGCCTATAGCTCAGACGTCACTTACACGCCCCTAGGCGTGATCAATATGTAACCCGGCACCGCGCCTGTCCGCAGACTTCAAATGGGTGGAGGGCGAGCTGAGCCAGGTGGAGCTGTCGGTGGAGAACCTGTTGGCGGCCGACCTGCGCGTGTCGAGTGTGGCGCTGCTCTCGGAGGGCGCGCCGCTCGACGCGCTGCCGTCCACGCTGACGCTGGCGGAGCGCTCCGGACAGCACGTCGTCAGGCTGGTGGGCGCCCCGCAGGCGCCCGGCCAGGTCACCATCACCGGTGGGTCGGGGGCGGGGGGCGGGGCGCCCGGCGATACCGGCGAGAGGGCGGTCGGACACCGTGGCAGGCGAATTGTGGGGCAGGTGTACAGGGTTAGTTTGGGGTTAGAGGGTAGCGTAGGGTTAGGAAAGTGTCAGGTAGGTCATGGGTAGTGTCTGACGTCATTGGATGGGGTGGACGTCAGTAGGTGGTGTTGACGTCAGTGGGTAGTGGTGGACGCCAGTAGGTGGCGTGGACTTCGGTAGTTAGCCTGTACCTCAATGGATGATGATGGACTCCAGTGGGTGGTGTAGAAGTCAGTAGGTGGCGCGGACGTTAGTGGGTGGTGCGGGCGTCAGTGGGTGGTGTGGACGTCGAGGGATGGTGTGGACATCAGTGGGTAGTGATGGACATCAGTGTGGTCATTGTGTTGTGTGAATGTCAGTGGGTTGTGTGCAGTGGAAACACCAGCGTGGAAACAAGCGGGTGTGATTCACGTTAGAGGGAAATGATTGGTGTGAGTGAAAGGTGATGAAGGCCGATGGAGAACAGAGAAAGTTAGTGGGAGGAGTCGGGGCGGTGAAGGTGAACGGAGATGTAGCTGAGGTCAGTGCAGTACAAGTGAGGTTGGATGACTCGGCTCGGTGTTAGGTGTCAGGTGACAGGCACAGCGGTGTTAGGTGACAGATGTCTGCACCAGGACACGGTGGGGAGCCTTGCAGGGTTATATTTATGTTTTGGAATCCTGAGTTTCGACAGGAAATGTTGTGAAATTCCACTTCGAAGATATTTGTGCATTTTCGTCCTGTTTCTGACACATAAACACTCCTTTTTATGCTTTCCAGCCAGTTTAAGCATGTTTGTCAAATAGCAATAAGCTTGCATTCAATTGACAACACCATTCACTATTCGGCAACGAATTGGGACGGATTATTTTCAGGAGGTAATAATGTTTTGTCTCACGGAAATCCAGGATGAGGGCATGTTTCGAACCCTGGTCAACGGTCACGTGAGAGGGCCAAGGTCAGTCGATGCTGTAGAGAAGTCTTTTTCTCCCCCTCTCTGATGGGGCAAAACTTCTTTAGGCTCGTAGATTAGTCTAGGGTTTGACCTCGACGTTGGACGATATTAATACCCCGGGAGTATTCATCCAATGGCTCTGAGCTTCCATCTCAGTAGCTCTGATCGGCACATCTTGACACACTCCTCAAGTCCAGCACCTTTATATTGGGCTATTAGTCAAACAGTCAGCGGCCATGAAGATCAGACATGAATGCCGCAGCGTGATAAATGCGTTAATAATATAGCTGCATCTTGACAGACAGGTGCAACAGCTTCACACGCGATTCACCGACTCATACTGACCGGTCTTCAATCACGCTATTCTTCTATCAAAGAACTACATCTCAACAGACACAGCGACTCTCAGGCAAAGTCGTCCGACGTACCTCGATGTGGGGCGGCGGCTGCCGGCCACCCCCAGTGGCGACCGCTCGCGACGAGCGCTCGGTGGCAAGAAAGTGAGCGCCCTCGCGGCACCGTCCGAGGTAACTCACCGTACGTCACTATCACGTGATCAGCCCGCAACACGTCATGGTCACCTGACTGACTGCGCGCGCAGGGGTTTGCTCATCCCCGGCCAGCGAACAAAGGCTCGCTCTGCAGGCGGGCGCGCTGTCTCTCAGACATCAGAGACAGACCATGTCAGCTCAGATCAGAGTCGTCTCTGTTTGGCTCGGACCGCACACATAACCCATAACATTTGATAAGCATTTCCTGCCTGCAGTCGACAGTGGCATTCCGAAGCTGTCTAGTCAGGATGCAGAGTCGTCGGTGGCTCAGGTATCGGTCGTAAGTCATAACATGCATTAAGACGCGTCCAGCCGGCCGTCGACAGTGGTGGCATGATTCACGCGACACGCGGCGTTATACAACGGCGTGTTCTCGAACGATGAGTGCCGAACGGTATACTTATATCTAACATTGTTACAACCGCGCCAGTCGAACTGTGGGGAGGGGGCTGAATTTATGGGATTAAGATGCCCCGAAAACCAACTTTGTTACAATGCGCCCCGAAGCCACCCACCCGACGGTCAAGGTCGTGGACGTCGATGTGGGAGCGGCGAGAGTGTGGGTCAGGTTTCAAAGTTTGTGTCACGCTACTATATGTTGTCACGTCTGCCCGCTGCCGCTGTAACAACTTGAGCCCACGATGGGCGCTCTGTGACCTCGCGCTCGCCGTCCAGGCTACAGCGGCACCGTGCTGGGCGTGCGCTCCAACTGCCGGCTGAAGCACATGAGCTGGCTGGACGTGTCGCAGTACATGGTGGACGTGGTGCCGGCGCTGCCGCAGCTGCAGCTGTCCACCTCCGTCTCCAAGCTGAACGGGTCCGTGCCGTTCGACAGCTGCGGCTTCGTGGTCGGCGCCAGTCTCAGCCTGTACGCCGGAGAGAGGTGGGTGCCGGTGGACGGCCAGCTGGCCGCGACATCTGCTGTGGGTGCCGGTGGACGGCCAGCTGGCCGCGACATCTGCTGTGGGTGCCGGTGGACGGCCAGCTGGCCGCGACATCTGCTGTGGGTGCCGGTGGACGGCCAGCTGGCCGCGACATCTGCTGTGGGTGCCGGTGGACGGCCAGCTGGCCGCGACATCTGCTGTGGGTGCCGGTGGACGGCCAGCTGGCCGCGACATCTGCTGTGGGTGCCGGTGGACGGCCAGCTGGCCGCGACATCTGCTGTGGGTGCCGGTGGACGGCCAGCTGGCCGCGACATCTGCTGTGGGTGCCGGTGGACGGCCAGCTGGCCGCGACATCTGCTGTTGGTGCCGGTGGACGGCCAGCTGGCCGCGACATCTGCTGTGGGTGCCGGTGGACGGCCAGCTGGCCGCGACATCTGCCGTGGGTGCCGGTGGACGGCCAGCTGGCCGCGACATCTGCTGTGGGTGCCGGTGGACGGCCAGCTGGCCGCGACATCTGCTGTGGGTGCCGGTGGACGGCCAGCTGGCCGCGACATCTGCTGTGCAGCCGTTCGCTTCGGCCATGCCCAACAACGGCCGTGTTCTGTTGGTGGGATCCTCCGGGTTTTTCATAGTTCGTCTTTCATCGTATCCCCCAAGTTGTCTTTAAACAAAATAATACCTGGCGCACAAGTCTCACAGTTAAGTATGTTTAGTGTTTGCTGTCTTTGTCTGTCACTGCTATGTCGCAGTCGGATTATTTGGTCCGTGGTCCCTCACTTTAGCCCAGTATTTCGTCATCAGTCCTTATCTTCGGTTGTTTGTGTCTTTGTTGCTGGCCTCCGTCTCTGCTCTGTGACATCTGCCCGGATGGTCGCAAGGTTGGTCAGCCTTCGCTGTAGATCGCTGGTCGCAATCAGCCTTCGCTGCACGCCTGCATAAAGCACCTGTATATTTCTGATTTCTGATTTTTGTCTCGGGGGAGGACCGGTTGGTTCCAACCTCCATGTGCGACCTCTGGCCTGTGCTCTGTGGCTCGGGGCGATGAACTAACCTCCACATGCGACCTCTGACCTGTGATTTATGTATCAGGGCGGGGATGGTACTAACCCCCACGTGCAGCCTCTGATCTGTGTCTCAGGTCGGGGACGGTGCTAACCTCCACGTGCAGCCTCTGACCTGTGATCTGTGTCTCAGGCCGGGGACGGTGCTCACCTCCACGTGCAGCCTCTGACCTATGATCTGTGTCTCAGGCCGGGGATGGTGCTAACCTCCACGTGCAGCCTCTGACCAGTGATCTGTGTCTCAGGCCGGGGACGGTGCTAACCTCCACGTGCAGCCTCTGACCTGTGACCTCTGCCCTGACAGTCAGGAGGTGACGCTCAGCCTGCACAACACGTCGTCACAGCCGGTGGAGCTGCTCGAGGTGACGCTCGAGCCGCGCCACGACGGCCACCTGCTGTCGTTCTGCGCCGACCAGCTGCAGCAGCAGCTGCCGCTGGCGCCCGGAGCAGCTGCTCGACTGACGCTGCGGATCACGGCCTCGCGCGACTTCGTGCTGCACGGAAATGATGTGGAAGGTGAGCTGGTGGTGGTGGCGGCCGATTGGCTTCACACGGTCAGATGGCGTGATGCCACGCCCGCCTCTGGGTCACATCGAGGTCGGGTCATGCTCGATGGCATGGATATGGGTTTGTTCATGCTGGTGGTGTTGATGGTGGTGAACGTGTCGCCGTGGTTTGGATGGTGTTAGTCACGGTAGTAGTTGCAGTTTGGATGGCAGATTGATAGCATCAGTGATTGTGTTTTGGTGCGTGACGAAGGCTATATCTGGTGGGAGCAAGGTAGGGGATGGTAATGGTTGGAATGGTGGTGGTTGTGTGGGATGGACATTTTGCACACGCTAATGTGAACGTCAGTGGATGTCGGGCACTGACTGCTGGGTCGGCAATGTGCATGGCTGTGATTGGGTTGGTGTTGGTGACGGCTGCTGATATTCTGTAATATTAGCATGTGCTGTGTCTAGGTGCGATATCTTCTCGCTCGTGGTGTTGCAGGTAGGTATCACCAACTGGTGACGAGTGATGTCACCATGTATGTTATTCTGACAACTCTACAGTCGATTCGGCGGCTTCATGTGTCCAGAATAAAAAAATTTAATCGTCAAAAGAGAAATGGCCCAGCTGACCTGATCACCACATTGTTTAGGAGATTATGCATGCCCATGTTGTCATCGGTTCCACGACACGAAGGCGAATGCAGTGCTGCTTCCGACTTCCCTGCGACGACACCACAGCGAATGCAGCCACTGCAACGCGACATTACTGCTACAGCAGAAACCTAGCCTAGTCTAGCCTAGCCTAGCCTAGTCTAGCCTAGCCTAGCCAAGCCTAGCCTAGTCTAGCCTAGCCTAACGTAACCTAACGTAACCTAACCTTACCTAACCTAACCTAGCCTAACTATCCTAAAGCTACTTTACCATTACCTGTGTGCATGAAAACTGAAGTTGCTTGGGAATAGTGAAAGATGGGAAAAGTGAAAATAGTGAAATATGGGAATAGTGAAAGAAATTGCGGGATAGACACTCAAGGATGCAAAGCTAGAATACACCTTTAGTTTCAGTCAGCTGCATTTCACATTATTTATCAGTTACGGTTATCATCTCTGCCCGCGCTTCATACGTGAACACAAATGACGAAGGCTTAAGGCAGGGGCGGGGTGGCCAAGTGGTTGAGGTGTTGAGCTCTGGATACCACGGTCCCGGGTTCCACACCAGCACCACGCAGGACATTTCTCAATCCCACGGCCCACAGTCGAAGCAGTGTGGGCGGCGCCATTAGCCATGGCCGTGCATAAGGTGCGTCGAAAACAACCCAATTAACAACAAAGCTTAAGACATGGATATAAAAATATGTGTTTCTATTCACTGTTCATTTTCAGGTCCGTGAATGATCAATTCTGGTCGAAGCGCCCAAAAGCCCAAATAACTAACTAACATTTCCAGGTCACATGGTGAATTGTGATCAGGCTTATGAAATTCTTGCAGTTGAGTGCAAATTGGCACATAACACAGCTTTTTCGTACATCGCTGCCGTAATCTTGCGTGCATTTTTATGCCAGCTAGTTGGCAATAGTGTACATATTAGAGGATATAATTTAGCAGGACACATCCAGTTTTTCTTAGCTGTGGATATTCCATAGAATGTTTGTCAATGTTGTTTTTATTCGCGGATGAACATAGTTTCTTCTTTGAAGAAAATTCAAGAGCTCTAGTTGGGATTCAACATTTCATCTGTCCAAAAACGTTTGTCTAAGTACCTCCATCTTTCTTGATTTTATTCATCCCTGACATTGTTTTCTTACATCCGACGCCTAACACAAAATTAATCTGAGAACACTGATTACTTTACACCGTAACATAGCATACCTGACCTCAAAGCAGCAACAATGCGTCGCAATATTGGCATTCGCTGTCGTGTCGTGTCGCGGTAAAGTCGGTCCAAGGGTCTGATATCCAACAGTTAATGTCGCCTAAGGGTCTTGTGATCACATAATTGTCGGAGCCATTGTAGAGATATGTCGTGACACAGTTATCGTCAGGTTTTCGTATACTGAGCAGTCAATCACAGCTATTTCATTGAGTTTTGTCTGTCTCCTTTGTAAATAGATACATCTAGTGGGCTGAGTTTCCTATCTCTTTGGAGGTATTGAGCCTCCTCTGAAATCAGTTGAGAATTTATTGTTACCATATGAGGCAGCCCTTATACAGTATTTTGGTCGATTTTTTAAATCGCTATCCTTGCCCCAACCGGTGGTGTTTTTCTTCAAATGTTTGCTCTTGCTAATTATGGTATGATCTTCATTGATGTGTTAGCTAACCAAATGACATTATTGGCAGCAAGCATGCGTACATAGAGGCTAGAGCCCTGTAATGGGCTGAAATGTGCATTGACACGTGGTATAACCATCAAGTTCATGCGGTGTACGGATATTTCCAATCGAGCGGATTGTATGTTGACAGTGTATTTTTCCCACTTTCCCCCAGCTGCCGATTCTGCCAGCCTGAGTGGCAGCCAGGCGCCCAGTCTGCTGAGCTCGGCCACCACGTCCCTCCCCTCGAGGTTGTCGAGTGCGCTCTCCTCAGGCCGCAGCCGCCGCGCGCCGGGCGAGTCCACGCCGTCGCTGGGGGGCGGCAGTGTGCGGTCCGGCAGCAGCGGTGGTCGCACCACTGTCTCTGGCTCGGCTCGCCGCCCCAGTGTTCAGGAGATGCGGTATCCGTCCAAGGTGTGTGCACGCGCTGGACTGAGGATGGGTAGGCAACACCATTGCTTGCCATGTGCACTATTTCAGTATATCTACAGCTGTGCGTATATTGCTCTGATTTGTCTCAACTTGAAGCTGTCGTTCACCAATTTGGTATCGTCTCGTGCAGTCATTGAAGCGCCGTCCATGTCCGAATAATTAATGTGAACGTATGGCTAAGCATAGTTGTCGAGTCGCGTTCTCGGTTGGCTCAACACTGCCACTATGCAAGAACGCCAGAGCCGAAGTTTCATAACGCGCTCAACAGATGTCACCACGATTGGTCTGGCGTGTTCGGCAGGCCGTCGAGGGCATCTTGGCTGTGCGATACTCGGGCGGGCCGGGAATGACTGCTGGTCTCTGCCGCGCCTTCAGCGTGCTCATCCAGTTGGACGTGCTGCCGTCGGTGTTCATCACCAAGTGGGACGTGCTGCCCGCCGAGACGTGAGTCTGCAGTGGTTCGGCGTGAGGTCCACGGCTCGACTCTAGTTGTTGCCGCGCGGCAATGTTCTGCCATTTCTTGACGCTCCCTGCCGGGTGGGCCGGATTGGTGGGCGTTGAGAGCTGGTGCAGTTCAGGCTTTGAGAGCTGGTGCAGTTAAGGCTTTGAGAGCTGGTGCAGTTAAGGCTTTGAGAGCTGGTGCAGTTAAGGCTTTGAGAGCTGGTGCAGTTAAGGCTTTGAGAGCTGGTGCAGTTAAGGCTTTGAGAGCTGGTGCAGTTAAGGCTTTGAGAGCTGGTACAGTTAAGGCTTTGAGAGCTGGTGCAGTTCAGGCGCCGTCCTGTGTGAACTGGCGGTCAGCCAAGTTACTATTACACCACGTGCTCGGCTGCACCACCGGTCAGTTTCTGTCTCGTCACTGTTGTACTTCTCCCGCACCGCTGCACTGGCGTGGTTCAGTCATACCACTCCCTTGTCACCGGCATACTGTCACATCACGTCCTTGCATTCCTGAGAGTGCCATCCCCTACATACGGATGTCCAGTATTTTGCGGCTAATTTGAGTTAATTTTGATGTTGATTGTTGATCTGGCCAAGTGGGAAAGGACACTGTTTTTGTTTAGAGGTTGATGAAATGATACGGGATATGAGAGTAAAGCAACACATCTTGCCGTGTTTTACCGTTGGTGTTTCCTGTTTCAACTGCAATGTTCTTGCCCTCATCCTCTCCTTTCCACGCCCAAGCCATTATCAGATCTTGTCGTCCATATTTAGCCAACTGACAGGCGTTCAGGAACCAGGACAGATCAGTGCAAGTATGTTGGGTTCTTAATGTGCATCTTGGTTATGTGAGCAGACAATTCCAAGTATGTTCAGCGAAGTATTCCCACAGGCTCTTGTTTTCATTAGCCAGAGTCCGTCCATATTCCATAGATTTCTCGCTGACGGGTGGCGCCGGTGGATTGCAACCGGATAAGCTGTTTGGTTGTAACTCGCACGAAGTTTTCGGCGGCGGCCGTCAGCCACCAGACCATCGTGCATGTCAGTCAAATATGCAGATATGTTGTCGGCTAACCGAGTGCGACCGTCGGCTCAGGCCGACCTCCTGCTACCTGGTGCTGGACGTGCTGAACGCCACCGACCACGAGCTGGAGATGACCTATACAGATGGCAAGCGGATCGTCATGGAGAGTCAGGAGACGTGCCGCGTACCCGTGCCGGTCGACAGGTGCCCTCTGGACGTGCGCCACGTGGTACGTTCTCGTGCTCTTCGGTAGGGCTGGTGGCCGGCGGACATTTATTGTGCAGATTACGAGACCGTTATTGGTATATGAGCATTGCCCAAAGTGCCTTGATGCTGTGCTCTTGCCGGTATATTGGTTAATGGTAGGCATACGTTGAGTTGTCCACCATCCGCTCCTTGCTTTAGTATTGCCGCCCCAGGTGCGCCGGTCGGGCAGTGACGTCACCTGCTCCCCTCGGGGACGAGTGGTCTAGGGGTAAGATGCTTGTCTCACGATCGAAATGTTGTGGGTTCGAGTCTCACCTGTCGCTACTCTTCGCCCGCGACCAATCGGCGTGAGAGATTGGCGACGCTACATGACTCAACGGTCGACGTGTCGTAAAACCAATAACCAACCAACCAACCTGCTCCCCTCAGACACCGGCCGAGCCGGGCGACCCGCCGGCCGGCTGTGACGTCAGCGAGCACGTGTCGAATCGCGTGACGCTCGGCTGGCGCATGAGTGACGGCGCGCGTCACGGCGTGGCCGACCTGCGCGGCGTCACGTGGAGCGCCGCCATGTTGGACGCGCTGCGTATGTGTCCCGTCCGATGGGGTGAGTGCCCGTCCCGGCGGCGGCCGTCTCCGGCTACTGGCTAAAGACTCTGACAGCTCGTCCCGGCGGCGGCCACCTCCGGCTACTGGCTAAAGACTCTGACAGCTCGTCCCGGCGGCGGCCACCTCCGGCTACTGGCTAAAGACGTCTGACAGCTCGTCCCGGCGGCGGCCGCCTCCGGCTACTGGCTAAAGACTCTGACAGCTCGTCCCGGCGGCGGCCACCTCCGGCTACTGGCTAAAGACGTCTGACAGCTCGTCCCGGCGGCGGCCCCCCTACTGGCTTAAACTCTGAACTCGTCCCGGCGCCCCTCCGCTACTGGCTAAAGACGTCTGACAGCTCGTCCCGGCGGCGGCCACCTCCGGCTACTGGCTAAAGACTCTGACAGCTCGTCCCGGCGGCGGCCACCTCCGGCTACTGGCTAAAGACGTCTGACGTCTGACAGGGCATGACCAAAAGTCTAATGGCCGACACAGCCGAACAAGTTTGGACCATTTGTGAGCCTGGCTTTTGCCACGTCAGATAAATTCGAGGATTATATTTATCTTCTGTAATTGCAAAGCTCGATAATTAATTATGTTGTGTGATGTTGCTTGCGATCATGTTTTGCCTACAATTATTTGCATGGGATCCTACTTAAATTTATTGTTGCATTTTGTAGGATGGGGAGGGGCACAGCATGCTTGACTTTTTACTTGGCATTTGTTTTTTATTTTATATTATTTGATCTCCAGGACAATTATTCTACGGTTGATTCAACTAGCAAAAAAAAAAATATTTTCAATTTCATGCATTTAATATGGCTCACCATGACATGATCATCTTATCTTTTGTTCCAACCTATTGCCGAATCCTTAGCTTCAGCGTTTTGATTCATAATTCGCCGTATATGTCGTAAGAAACATGCTTGTTTAATGGCTGGTCTGTTGTGGAATGGAGCATTTAATGAATTTTGGTCTTGCATTTGTACACTTCTAAAAGTGTACTGTGGATCCTTTGCCTTCTCACAGTTCACATCTTACTTGCTTATGCGCCCTTCCCCTGCTTCTCATGCTTTACCTAACGGTCAAGTAAAGTAGCAAGGACTATATTTTTGTTGATCGATTATATATGTTGTTCTTTTGAAATTCAGTTGAATGCAATGCAAGAAATGCATTTGAGAGCCAGTTTGTATCAATCCACTATATTTGCGCCGCGCACCAACTACTTTCAGGGGGATTTGTATGTTATATTTATGTTCATTTGATGTCTGACAGAGATATTCGTGAATGAAGAAGCAGCCGGTAGCCAAGGCGACAGTCCGCATCGTCTCGGTGACGTCATCCACGCGGACGTGCGATTGGTCAACTGTGGCCAATCGGCTCTGAGCGACGTGGTGCTATGCGTGGCCGTGTACCAGGACCAGCAGAACGGTGCGCTCAGCTACCGCCTGGAGAGCAAGATGGCCGTGACCGGTGCGCTCGGCTGTCGCGCCGGCCGGCTGTCTGTGGGCGACGCGCTGCGCCACCAGGTGGGCCTGCTGTTCTTCTCGGCCGGCCAGTACACGCTGCGGCTGACGTGCACGGCCGGCGACGGCAACAGCTGGACCCGCCTCCAGTCGCTGGACATCGTGTAGTGTCAGCCGCCGTCGCCACGGCCGTTCGGTCTTCGGGGGGGGGGGGCGGTTCGCGCCACCTCTGCCGGAGATGCTCAAAGTGGGGCGATCAAAGGCATCGCCGCATCAGCGGCATCCGCTGCCGCCAGGGGCGCGCGACGTCCGTCTGCAGGCATGCCTGAGGTCGTGTGCTGCTGGCTCCACTGCATTCAGCGCCAGGGGTGTGGTGTCGGTGACCGCACCCATTGGGCCCTTCATTCCGCCGCTTGAGATGATCAGTTGGAGCGGCTGTCGATGGTGGCGCTGTACTGCGCCGCTTGAGATGATTAGTTGGAGCGGCTGTCGATGGTGGCGCTGTACTGCGCCGCTTGAGATGATTAGTTGGAGCGGCTGTCCATAGTGGCGCTGTACTGCGCCGCTTGAGATGATTAGTTGGAGCGGCTGTCGATACTGGCGCTGTACTGCGCCGCTTGAGATGATTAGTTGGAGCGGCTGTCGATACTGGCGCTGCACTGCACCGCTTGAGATGATTAGTTGGAGCGGCTGTCGATAGTGGCGCTGTACTGCGCCGCGGGTGATCGTATAGCGTCGACAGTCGCCACCAGGGGCGCTCAGAGTCAGCTGCAAGTGGCGGCCGCTGCATGTGTTCTGCCGCGGCCTCTGCTGCCGCTCGGTGCGAATCGATGTCTGAGGTCGTACCGGGTGCTCTATTCGGAGCAGTCTGGCCGAGTAAGGCGCCAGTCTCTGTCCTATGGCCGGAGGGCGATCTGTACCAATAATGTGTCGGTGATGATTACCCGTTTGTGTACCTATTCTCCGGCCCCGGGTCCGATTTTGCTATGCATGCCACTCAAGGGAACCGACAATTACGCAACGATCTGAGCGACAGTTATTGCAACCAAAGAGGTGGCGCCGACGTGAGCTACTCAAGAGGAACTAGAGCTCACCTGGCGTGGTCGTCCGCCCCGGTACAAACCGCCTTCCTGTGTTTAGCTCAGCTTCTGTGGTCTACAGTTGCGACATATACGCTGTGATATGATGAGTCATGTTCGGGAGAACCTGTGCACGCGATTGTAGAAGTGATTGGTATTTGTTATATGGAAGGGCTTGCGTCGACCCAAGGTACATCTGATATTCAATGCATGCCATGCGTGTGAGAATGATTGAAGGCAATAAATGGTCACAATGTATACCTTTTGTCATTCATCGGTGTACGGAGGCAAGCATAATATACATTAAAGAGAGGGGGACGAGTAGTCTAGGGGTGAGTTGCTCGTCTCACAATCGAAAGGTTGTCGGCTCGAGTCTCACCTGTCGCTACTCTTCGCCCGCGGCCAATCGGCGTGAGAGATTGGCGACGCTACATGACGCAAGGGTCGATGTGTCGTAAAACCAACAACCGAACCGAACATTGAAGAGCAGAAATGATGTTCTCGGAAGACACCTTAGAGCTGAGAATTCGCAAATGGGTGTGTACTTCTTTACGTACAAATATTTCGGACCGTGACATTGACTTTTGGGGCTGGAAATGCCTGTTATAAATTTTTAGCATTCATTTCTGTTTTTATGTTCTGCATTTCAATTGGGAATCAGAAGATCGCATTTGAATTGAAATGACAGATGACATCTCTCGGCAAAACAATTAGACCAAAAGTAAGTCATTCAATAAAAAAAAAATGAATACAAATTTCTGCAACATGCCATATACCCCCCCGACGAGGCACCACCTTTCCGTGGTGGTGGGGATTGAGTGCCCTAAGGACCCGGAATCCCATTCCACCGGTGAGCCGGCGAGTGGCCAGACTAGGAGTGCCTCACTCATCCTTCCATCCATACGTTCCCATTCCAATGCCCGTCCCATCTCAACATACATGTCCTTCACCTGGTCCTGCAACACCAACTCTCCTACCAATGAGTAGGTAGTACAACTTCCCCGGTCCTGCCCACCAGCTGTTGTATCGGGGTAGCCGTGCCCCCTCGGCCCGTCCCCCGGGGTTGACGAAGTCCTGGAGGCTGAGGTCTCCCGTCGCATGGTGCAAGTTGTGACGGGGTACCAACACGCCTCTTTGGTCCCGATATCCCGGAGGGGCTGGCGGGCGGGCGCGTAGGGCCCCATACGGGTCAAGTGACTGGTCGCCTCGGGTCGGGGACCTGGGTTCATTCCCAGTGCCGCCGACCCGGCCGGCCGGGGTCAAGGAGTGGGCGGCGCTGTTAGTGCGGTCGGGGTGGTGAGTCCCTCTCTCCCGGCCGTACGAAGGCGCCGCCCGTCCCGTATAGCTCTTCGGGCGCCTGGCGTCCTCCCGTCCGCGGGAATCAGGCCCCTATGTGGTGGGGTGCCACGAGGAGCAGAAACCAACTTTATTATATGGCATCACAGAACACAAAAACCCTCCCTGGTCCACCTTACGGTGGCCAGAACACCAACAAGAACACATTCTCCTACGGGGGGGGAGCAGAACCTCTTCCCCCGTATTCTTGTTCTACAAGCCGCTGAAGGGGCAGGGAAGCTGTCTTCTCTTTCCACATTCCAGAGACGAGACGGCTGCGATCGTTTTGGACGGATCAAACGTTGTGACAAACTCAGAGATGGTGGCATTGAAGTTGAATTTGAGGATGCTGACGAGTCGAGTAGAGCACTGATGGCAAAGGAATTTAGATATTCAACCAGAGATCAGCAGGGCAGGAAGATCATGACGATACCCATCACGGTCGAAACGCACAAAACCAAGAACCACTCTAAGGGAGTGATCAACTGTTTTGATTTGAGAGGTGTCAGTGACGAAGAAATTACAGATGGTTTGGCTGATGATGGCGTTGTTCTAGCACGTAGACTGACAGTGAGGAAGGGAAATGAGTTGCAGCCCACCGACAATATTATTTTAACATTTAACTCGATGGACTTACCCGCGTCTGTCCGTCTAGGGTATATAACTGTCAAGGTTAGGCAGTTCATCCCAAATCCCATGCGGTGCTTCCGCTGTCAGAAGTTCGGCCACACAACACAGTTCTGCCGCAACCGTCCCGTTTGTGGAAGATGCGGTTCTTCGGAGCACGCATCGGACCATTGCAATGCGGAGACACCCTGGTGTGTTAATTGTGGAGAGGGTCAGAATGCACACAGCACGTTCGATAGGTTATGCCCCACATATAAGAAAGATAAAGAAATTATTTCGCTGAAGTGTACCAAAAATATTTCGTTTCGAGAGACCAGGAATATATATGAGAGCGTACACCCCAAGTTACGTATGCAGCCAAGGTCGCTGGCCAGTCAAATAAAACTATTCTGACAGCCCCACAACATTTACAGCCCAACAGGGCCTCTGAATTGATTGCGCAACTGACAACACTATAACTACGATCCTTTCGGGTGACTGTCGCGTCGCCGGCGAGGCAAGGTCAGTCAACTCACCACGACGCCGAGGAAACCAAGGCCACATCCTCCACGAGTGGAAGCGCTGCTCGTGCATCGGAGGCCTCCTCTCGATCAATCCTCGAGAATGGGGAGTGGGCACTGATCCAAAGGTCCAAGAGGCCTCCTCGGTCCTTCCCATCCAATCCAAGCCCTTCCCCATCTACCTCATCACACACCTTGAAATCCCCACCCATCATTTCCCATCCGCCCCCCAACATCCCCGCACGCTCCAATACCACCTCCAAATCCACCCTCTCCACCTCCTCCCTACCTGAACCTTCTCCCCTTCCTGTGAGCCAGGCCTCACCCCCACCCTCAACCTCTGCTTCCGCGCCTGCATCGTCGTCACGGAATACATATCGACCCGTAAAAAATGCCTGATGTCAATCTTCACTACCAGGAAGCCGAGAAGCGCGCCCGCGACGCCAAGCGGGCGCGGCTCGCTCAGACGGAGAGGGCACGGGCGAACACCCGTCAAGTCTCTGACGGGGCTCCTCCCCAAGGCTAGCCACCCCATCGCCGCGAAGGCGAGTTGAGGGACCGGCCGGACCTCAGGCTATCAATGAGATGGGCCCTCCTCCGCCTCTCCCAAGACTGGGCTCCCAAAAGCGAGGCATGCCGTCGACTGGCTCTCCGCCGGGCCAAGGATCGCCGAGCTCCCGCCCTAGGACTCAGTCCCTTGGACCGAGTGGCGGTGAGCCCTCAAAGTCACCGGCGATCCCCCGCTCGGGGATAGGGCAGATATTAAGTTTTAAAAACACGCTTTCCATCATAGTCACTGCTAATGTCGTCTGTGATCATCATCTGTGATGCTTCTCCCTTATTTTTAAACACTTTTACCGCCGTAAATGGGTATTTTAAGCACAATTTTACAATGGAACTGTAGGGGGCTACGATCCAGTTACCTGGACTTGCAGGTGGTACTTAGACAACACTGTCCGATTGCAGTATGTTTACAAGAAACAAAGCTCGCAGTTAATTCAAATTACGCCATCAATAACTATCTGGTCTTACGCATGGACATGCCAACCGACACCGTATAGCACACGGTGGTGTGCTGCTGGCGGTGCACACGAGTGTGCCAGCACAACAGTTGGCCCTGCGTACGCCACTGCAAGCTGTCGCCGTACGGATTCACCTCCATCGTAGGCCAATGTCCGTGTGCCTACTCTATTTACCCCACAGGGATTGAATTTCCGGCCTCGGAAGTCAAGCGTCTGATAGCGGAGCTCCCGCCTCCAGTTCTCATTTAGGAGATTTTAACGCTCACCATACCGTCTGAGGATGCGATAATATAAAAGCCCGTGGGCAAGTTTTACATTCACTTTTACTGAACGAAGATATATGTCTATTAGACAGAGCCACTCACACACATTTCACGCTCCCCTCGGGTCACACTTCAGTACTGGACCTGAGCCTCGCAAGTCCGCAATTGGTGTCTTCACTTGAGTGGTCGGTAGACACCGACCCTCTTGGCAGGGATCATTTCCCTGTGTGGCTGTGATACCGTGATGGGGAAATTCCTGGCTCTAGACCTCAGCGCTGGAATCTTCGGAATGCGGATTGGTCACAGTTCGCAGCTAAAATGGATACCATTGTCAAGGCGGACCGTGGATCCTCTCCACTAACTGTACAAAACTTCACAGACAAGCTTCTTCAATCAGCAGCAGGAACTGTTCCGCGCACCGCCGGCACTCCTCGTCGTACCCCAGTCCCGTTGTAGACTGACTCTTGTCGTGACGCTATACGGGCACGTAGACAAGCCTTCAGGGCATTTGATAAGAGATGTACAACCGCAAATCGTGTTGCACTTAGACGAACACGAGCTCTTATGCGCCACACCATCAAGGAGGCGAAGGAAGTGTCCTGGAGGGATTATGTAAATCACTTGTCTCGTTTTTCGCTACCATCACAAGTGTGGCTACGTATAAAGCGTATTTCAGGCCACTGTGTACCATTGCCACTCACTGTTTTAGAGGTTGCTGGGCGACAGATCATGCATCCTGCTGATGTAGCTGATGAGATTGGCGAAGTGCTGTCAGAAAGATGTTGCGTAAATAATGCTGACCCAAAATGTATCCGTCACAGACGTCGTTGCGAAGAAACACCTGTAGATTTATCCACCTCCCATCAGCGAAATTACAACAAATCTTTTACATTGACCGAACTCAGATCAGCGATAGAGTCACTGCGGAATGTATCTGAAGGCCTGGATGATATTCATAATAGTATGCTGAGACATCTACCAGTTAGTGCTGTTCACGAACTTCTGTGTGTCTTTAACAGGCTTTGGCATCGCGGCACCTTTCTGGCATCCTGGCGGGAGGCTATTGTGGTGCCTCTACACTGTACAAAAAATGTAGCACCCTGTGAGGTGTTTCCAGCTGTCAAAAACCACTACCCATACGAAGTTTTTCAAACCTCGCATTCGGTACTTTTGCCGATTACCTCACTATACCTACTTTCTGAGCACCCCTGGGATTTCACACCCGGGTACTTTTCAAGGTGAAAGGTGCTTTTAAAACACCCTTCTGGGTACTTGCATAGAGGTGTACTGGTACTTACGCTAGTACCGTATGGGGCGGCTGTCAAAAACCACTCCCCATATAGTGCTAAACCGAAAGGTACTTACTTTAGCACCTATGGTTAGCATGCATTTCCCACGCCGTGGGTTCATTTACTCCCCGCGAAACTCGCGAAAACCGCCTCTCTGGGTGTAAAAAAGTACAAATGCAACGCGAATATATATTCGCCTTTTCAACCACACACATTAAACCACCGGCCGTGGCGCGAATGCACCACACACACCGCCTCAACGACAACCCGTCATCTACGTGAGATGAGGCAAATCTGAGCTACACTTCAGATATACAGGGTGTTTCACAATTATTGAACAAAGTAGCGGCCTTTCAGATCGTCACTAATGACTTCATTCTCTTTCTCTTTTCAGATTATTGCTGGGCAATAGTTAGCATTTTTATATATTGAACAAAATATAGTGAAGTCGTGTCCTGGACGATGGAGCAGAAGATCCTTTGTGTGAAGACATATTCGAAACTAAGTCTTTCAACCCTGTGACACAGGAGTTTCGTATATGTCTTCACACAAAAGATCTTCTGCTCCATCGTCCAGGGCATGACTTCACTATATTTTGTTCAATATATCAAAATGTTAACTATTTCCCAGCAATAATGTGAAAAGAGAAAGAGAATAAAGTCATTAGTGACGATCTGAAAGGCCGCTACTTTGTTTCAACAATTGTTAAACACCCTGTAAAAAACTCAAGACCTCGGAATTGGTCTTTAAAAGCGAACGCTTGTCAAAGATCGCTCAGCGTTCTCAGCACAAGTGAAAAACGCTCAGCATAAACGGGGAAAAACTTATCCGAACACGGCGGCGGAAGGCCACACAACCATCGGCGATGATGCACATGAGGCAAATCCTGCCTTACAAAAACACCACTAGTGACTAGCACAGTCTCTCCACGAACAGCTGAGGAACTGAAGTGGGCTGATGCCATATCAGCTGATAGGGAGGGCGTCGAATCCGCCACGCGAGCCGGCCGCACCCGACCTCAGGAGTGTACCTCCAACGACTACACGTCATCTACGGATGGCGGATCACCAAAGATGGCGGATCGAGGACGAAAGAAAATGGTGGCACAGTGTAAACTTAAACTCTCATTAGCATGCTTTTCCTTTTCATTACCTCACATTAAGAACGCAGGTGGCAGCGGTACCCCTGCAATCGCCCATGACCTCCCCGCAACACCCAGCCAACACCCCACGTACTTCAAATCGCACGTTGCACGGCGCATGCGCGAATCTTGCAGTTCACCCGCGGGCGGAGGTGAAGTGACGGAAAAAGGGTGTAACTAAAGTACCTCACTTTTCATACTTTTTAAAGTATTGTCGGAATACTTGACATGAAAATGATACTTCGAAAACTCCCTCTGTACTTCGAAGAATGCAAGCCTACCACTTTTTACAAAAAGGTGCTAGAATATGCCCCATATTGATACTAGATGGGTTTTATGTACCTCCGATTACTCCCTGAGTACTGATTTTTTTTACACTGTACTTAAACCTGGCAAGACCGCATAT
The DNA here is from genome assembly GCA_034440615.1 of Ashinkailepas kermadecensis. NCBI lineage: Eukaryota > Metazoa > Arthropoda > Thecostraca > Neolepadidae > Ashinkailepas > Ashinkailepas kermadecensis. The sequence continues at coordinate 115,468 of JAOTOM010003339.1, read as the reverse complement.
GATCCACATAGCTATATGCCTATTTCACTTACATCGTCATTGTGCAAACTTATGGGGGGAAAATGGTCAATGTCAGGTTGTCGTGGCTCTTAGAAACAAATCACATTTTAGCCAGTGTTCAATAAGGTTTTAGGAAGCATGGCAGTACAGTAGATCACATTTTAGCTCCGGACACCACCATATGTGCTAGTTTTAAGGAGAAGCAACACGTTGGTGCCATATTTTTTACATAGAGAAAGCATGCTACACTACATGGCGGTATGGTGTCATGAATAAGGTGTTTGACTATGGTATTCGTGGTGCTATGGCTACCTTTATCGACAATTTTCTACGTGATCGCTTTTTTCAGGTTAGAATTGGTAGCTGTCTTTCCCGACGTTTTCATCAAGAGAACGGCATACCACACGGCAGTGTTTTAAGTGTTGCTTTATTTGTTATCATGATTAACGACATTGGAAACTGTCTTCCACATTCCATCGGTCGATCCCTCTTCGTTAACGATCTTGCAATTTGGTGCAGTGGTACAAGCACTCTCTCTGTAGAACGGCAGCTGCATCTAGCAGTGGGACGGCTCGAGAATTGGAGTTTTAAGAACGGTTTTGTGTTTTCCAAGTCAAAGACTGTGGGTATTCATTTTTGTCGTCGTCGTCGCCCGTGTCCTGATTTTTCAGTGAAAATGTACATATAATATCGAGAATATATAATATCGCTACGAAGCCGGTGTGCAAATTTTTGGGAGTGTATTTTGACAATCGGTTGACATATCGAGAACATCTTGTAAATCTCTGGGATAGATGTTTTAAGTCATTAAACATCATTAAATATGTGGCTAAATTGTCTCATGGCGCAGACCGCAAGACACTACTGCTTTTTTACCGAGCGCTTATCCGTTCCAAGCTAGATTACGGTTGTTTCGTGTATGACTCGGCTTGTAAGTCTAATAAGCGAACGTTGGATGTTATAACATAACTCAGCTTTGCGGATTGTCACTGGTGCTTTTCGAACCTCCCCTACAGCAAGTCTTCAAGTTGATGCTCACGAACCACCCCTTACTTTGCGGCGTCTCATGCTTGAGATGAGATATGCGTGCAAGCTTTCGCAGTTCCAAGACCACCCAATATATGATATGGTTTTTTCGTGACGCATTGTCAACATACTCCGTGGAATATCAAACCTGCGTTCGACACCCTTCTGTATCAGGCTCTCCAGCGCAATGAATCGAAGTGGAATCACTTTCCGTGGTGTGATCAAACCAAGCGCTCTAGGCACTCCTCCATGGGAGCTATTGTCACCGACGATCGATATTTTCTTGAGCGAAGCATACAAACATGACGCCCTACCTCAGGAGTTCCGAATTAAAGCTCTAAAACTCATTGCATCTTACGTCGGCTGCAAGACTGCGTACACGGACGGTTCTAAGACCGAAGCTGGAGTTGGCTCAGCTTTTGTCAGCGGCTCTTCCACACGCTCTCTTACGCTACCAGCTCAGGCATCAGTGTTTACATCCGAGTTAGTAGCCACTAACAAAGCCTTGTGTTTTATACAGGTATGTGATGAAACTTCACACCCCATTTTAACAGATAGCCTTAGTAGTCTTTTGGCATTGCGATCTTTTAATCCATCACACTCCATTGTCCAGGAAATAGTTTTACGGTTCACGTCACTACGTGCAGAGGGTAAGACTGTCGTTATATGCTGGATTCCGAGCCACGTCGGTATATTTGGGAATGAGGCCGCTGACGCGGCTGCTAAGCGAGCGACACAGAAACCATGTACGCGTTATGTGCCTATTCCTGCTCGAGATATATATCCCGTCATCAAGCACTATGTTTTTCGTGAGTAGCAGATACTATGAGACGCGGTGGGTGTAAACAAGATGAAGACAATTAAACCTGGCATCGGCCAGTGGTCCTCGTGCTCGCGTATGACTAGGCGAGACGAGGTGACACTGTGCCGCCTACGCATTGGCCACACGTACGCAACGCATGGATATATTCTTTGTGGTGGTGAGGCGCCCATGTGCGCCAGATGCCATGGACACATTTCAGTGCGTCACATCTTAACCTCATGCCCTCAGCTTTCCGATGTGTATAGGTATTACTTTAGACGATCGTAGCCGTTCTGAATTCGTGACGTTCTGGAGGATGAATCGGACGCAGTTAATTCTGGTCAATTGTTCCATTTTCTTTTGAAGGTAAACTTCCATGCTATATATTCCCCTGTCTAACCCCTTGTACGAGAGTAAGCCTGCACATTATTATTATTACTTTATTTTTTAGGATGGACACAGTTTAAGTAGGTTCGTTATGGGCGCTGTATAACCAATGCAGTTGATGCGCCCAAAAACCGAATAACTAGCTAACATGCCATATGATATTTTTTCATCTTACTGATTAGCTGGGCAGATGCATCGGCAGCTGGCCACTCGCTGTGGAAAAAAAAAATTAAGTTCTTGCAGTTGAAGGAGCTAAGGTGGGTGCATTTGGCCCGGCAGCCCATGGGTTATTTGCACCAACACGAGTCACGGGTTTTGGCGCAATGACGGCTTCGGCGTAATCACTTCCCACCCACCCACACTCGCAACCAATGAACTGATTACACCGATTCAAATGACATTCGATAACCCCATAACTTTAAAGGAGATTAAATAATATTCGTTTATCGGAGGTCATAAGTCATGTCAGAGTGCAATAAGTACTGAGACCAGCTGCGTGGCCCCTTTTTGTGATGGGGGCTTAATATCGTTTCCTGCTCGCTTCCGACCTCCAATTCGTGACCTCTCCTTCTCCCAAGTATTGCACTTATTTTGTGTGGGCGTAGCTAGACAACCCAGAGCGTACATCGGCCGGCAAAATCTGCAAGTATCGGGATCTGCAGCTGCGACAAGTTGTGCCGGGCTCACACAATTAACGTTGTGGCCCCAATAAAGTAGTGCGGAGCCCCGACACGTGTCGGGACCCAAAAAATCGCACCGGTCGCCCAAAATTCGCGCTTGGTACTAAAAACTTTACGTCGGGGTGCCAAAAATTATCCTCCAGTGCACAATATAAAAAAAAATACAGCGAACCCCGAAAACGGGCACCGGGGCTCGATAAATCGCGCCGGAGCTCCCAAAAATTGCGAAGAGACACCATATTTTCCTTTGGTGCACAAGAAAAATCGGATCGGGTCGAAGTGAATACAGCGGCTACAGCGTTCATATTTACATTTATAAAAGCTAAGTAATCTTTAAGCACTTCCTGCCAAACAGGCATCAGCCAATTTCATTTCAGCAGTCCTTTCAGCGTTGGCTGGATAGCGGGGGAACGTCGGCCGGCTGGCGGTGTGGGCATGGATCTCGGCAGAAACTCGGCTGAATCTCGGCTCAGTGTCGACTTTATGTCGATATGAGGAGACCCGCTGTTCAGCCGACAGCGGGTCGTTAGCGGCCCGACATCAACCCGACATCGACCCCACGTCGATATGAGGAGACCCGCTGTTCAGCCGACAGCGGGTCGTTAGCGGCCCGACATCAACCCGACATCGACCCCACGTCGGCTGCATGTCGGCATGGACGGACATTCCATTCCCAGCCGACAGCGGGTCGTTCGCATCCCGACAGCGGCCCAACGTAGGGCCCAGCATCTGACAGACGTCGGACTGCTGTCGGTATGTTCACCGAGTCGGAGGTCAGAGTTTTGTACTCCACGAAGTGTTGTACTTTGGTCGAGGTCGGTGCAAACTTCGAGCCAATTTTCCCCTCTACCTTCCCATAACGGTGTGCCACCGCCATTTGAAGTCATGCCGCTTGGTGACTTTCTTTTTCTTTGTGCATACCGTTAGGCGTCAGACGCAATGCTAATGCGGACATCGGGGATCTCTAGTAAAGAGAGAAAACAGGTAGGTTGCTGATGCCATTCAAGAACTCTGAAATATGCGCCCGCAACAAGTGCGCCCGGATGCTCACTAGTGTGCGCGAATAATATAGTTGCAATTTATGAGACTCTGTCTCCATAAAATATGATGCGTAGTGCATTTATGAAAGTTAACTTGCCTTCGGACGTCAATTTCATTGCCACTTACAGTGATATGTTGTGCATATTGTTGTGCATATTGTGCATATTGTTACTTTGCGTATTGTCTCTGGAACTATTTTCCACCATAGACGGCGGGCCGCCGGCGCGGCGGCGACGCCCGCGGCATGCGGCTCCCCGACCGACCGCCATTCATAATATAGCGGGGCGCGGAACCATACCATGCATTTTAATGGTCCCCAACGCCAAAGTTACATTACAGCGTAGTTCTTAGATTTGTGGGCATTCATGGTCTGTTGTGTTGATAATGCGGCAAGCAATTAAAAAATCGTACATAGATCACTGATGGCCCCATTTTTTGGGTCCAAATCCCGAACATAATTTTTAATGATCGCAACTGAACTTAACGTTCGACGAATTCATGGCATTATAGCACAGAGCTGCGACTTTTTAAAAGTCCTCGCCCGTTTATCGGATATTGCGGCAAACAATGATAAATTCGTAGATGCGGAACCCACGACTAGGACCGCCGCCAGGGTCGTTAATTATCGATTATAAGATCAAATTGATACGTTTTTGTAAAAGTGCCCTACTGTGGTAATCAACTTCAGATGTTATTCTTTGCATGCATCGTATTCCGGATGTCCTTGCGTGAAAATTTATGTCGGCATTTTGGGGTTGAAAGTAGCACGTCGTCAATTCCCTGATGTTGCAAATCGCATCAATGACTGTATCGTTTTGGGGTCCAAATCCTGAACCGAATTTTTCAACAACCTGACCGCAACTGAGCTTAATGTTCGCCGAATTCATGATATTATAAGGCAGTGCTACGACTTTTTGAGATTCGTGGCCCGTTTGCTTGATATCGCGGCAAGCAATTACAAATTCGTGGATGGATCGATGACGGCATTATTTTTGGGGTCCAAATCCCGAAGCGAATTTTCCAACAAGATGATCGCAACTAATCTTAACGTTCGCCGAATTGATGACATTATAATGAACTGCTGCGACCTTTTGAGAATCGTGGCCAGTTTTCTTGATATTGCGGCAAGCAATTATAGATTCGTGGATTCATTAATAAAGGCATTGTTTTGGAGATCCAAATCCCGAACCGAATTTTTCAACAAAATGACCGCAACTGAGTTTAATGGTTGCCGAATTCGTGATATAGGCAGTGCTGCGATTCTTTTTAGATTCGTGACCTTCTTGATATCGCGGCAAACAATTACAAACTCGTGAATGGATCAATGACGGCATTATTTTGTGGGTCCAAATTCCGAAGCTAATTTTTCAACAAATTGATCACAACTAAGCTTAACGTTCGCCGAATTCATGGCATTACCACGCAGTGCTGCGACTTTTTAACATTTATTGCATGTTTCTTGGTATTCTGTCCATAGTTTCCCCCGCCGGCCGACTGGCGGCGCTAGTTTCGCCGCCCGACGGCCGGCAGCTAATGTCCGCGCTTGACGCGTAACGCGCTCCTCCCGCTGCCCATTCGACGGCGCCCCAATATCGTCACGCTGCTATGGATATGAATTTGAAGCTGTCGGTCCGACAACGGCCTGACGCTATTGATATTCCGTACTAACTCGTCACATGCCGATATTCAGGGTCAGTTTGTCTACGTTGGGCTGAAAGCCGCCCCATGTGGGCATGCCGCTCATAAGAAGCCGAGCTCTCTCCGACACATGCCTACAGCGAGCCGATACCATCCGCATGCTTGCTGAAGAGGGTCCAAAAATGCGCTGGTGCCCTGAGACACATCAATAGACGAGAAAAAAAAATGCAGCTTACCCCAAAAGTTATCCTGAACCGGAGCAAATCTCGGTTCTCGTCGGGAGGCAATCTTGGAGCATATATAAGCAGAAATATGAGGTACATTGTAGTTCATAGGGATATCCGGATCATTTTCAATGGCAAATGTGGGAAGAAGAGAAATTATCCCGGATTGAATTAACCAAATTGTCCACCAAACCACAATAAGAAGTATCCAATTACGTCAAATATGGCACAATGCTGTTATATGGCAGCAATTACCAAAGCGCAAGGGGCAGAAATGGAAGAATCGCACAGTGTGGCGAATGCGACGAATGCGCAAGGCTGGTGTACGAGTGCGAATCAAACAAGAAAATTCTTGTTTAATCTAATGCATTGGGAGAGGGGATAACCCCTGCACCCTATCCAGCTGTAATACATCTTCATGCCACACCTAATCTGGTAGCCTATGCTTAGCTGAAGAAGAAAATAAAGTGCACAAATATGCAGAGTCCCAAATTGTTGCACCATTTTTTCATGGATTTTTTTTCATACTCCGACACTCCAGCATCAGATGAACTGGGACATTGGTTTCAATGGATCCTATCATTGATAGGAACTGTCATTGGTGTAATAGCCTTACAGAAACTGGTGTCTAGAGTATGTCAATATTGCCACAATATTATCCTGTGCATGCCCTTTGCTCACTAGGTACAGTTGGCTCACCTAAAGAGACCTGGTCAGTGCAACTCAGTAGGTGCAGTGAGTGACATGGTGACATCTGTGGACCAGCAAAATCTGTGGCTGGGGGATGTTGGACAAGTTTAAGAAATAATCAAGAAAGAAACTGTATGAACCAGTGATTTAATCTGGATGTTGTATTTTATGAACCAAAATTGTAATAGCACCTTTCATAGTGTGATTATGATGATGATACTACTGAATTCTGGTGGAAATGTATGCTTTTTGCTTGGCAAGCAAAATAGTAACAGAATAGAGATGCTTGAGTTGGAATTGGAATATTTAATCAAGAGTAATATAAATTGTTTAAAAACTAACATAAGCTTACCTAATATAACTGAATGTGACCTAACCTGTTTGTATTTTTTTTGTTGCAAAACCTGATGTTTGAAAACTTAAACATAGAGTAATTATCAAAGTGTTACCATCAAAAAGCCTAACCATACCTAACCTTTCATTGCTTTACAGAGTCAAAATACCTTATTAACTTACCTTGTATCCAAACTAAGCTGCAATAAACCTGAAAAAGTTAATCCACAGTAAAAATGGCATCCACTGGGTATGTGTGCCATTTATACCTAAAATCCTTCAGGATGATCTCCAATGGTGCTACCAGATATTGCTACCAAATGATTTTCAATTATTTCCCACTTCCAGAGAAATGTTGAAGAAATGGTTACATGCTGATGTTTCTGATGTTTAGGCCAATTCTGTCTGGTCAGCACTGGTTGCATGCATAGGATAGGATATGCATATTTAATAGGATTGTAATGGAATCCTCACTGTAATGCAATCTTCATGATAATGGTAACACTAATGTCCAGTTCGTGGGTCCAATGCCACCCAGTAGCTCAGTTTGTTAGAGCACTGGCCTGCACTGGTCTCCCCTGTCCTGGGAACACAGGGTTCAAGTCACTTCACATGCTCACATTTAGCACCAGCTTGGAGGGTCAGTTGGCAGCTGGACCTATAAGACTGGGGACGAGCTACCAGACGGCTGTGATGGTGCATTGACCCACATTAAAGTTTTTGTCTAAATTCTGCAGTTGAACTGGAATTTATGGATTGGGTGGTGTGGCCAGGGTTCACTCAACAAGCTCTGCTTAGCCACCCCAGCAAAAATTTTGATTAATTTTTTAAATGGTGTCATTTTGTGGAAATTATTGGGGGTGCCAATTGATGTTCTTGATTTAATTTATCTCTGAAGAGGGTTATCCTTGATCAAGATCAAGATCAACCCATTGAGTGGGGCTAAACTCAAGTGTCCTGGAAGGGTGCCACCATGTGCTCAATCGATAAGTTTTGGTCTGATTGGGAGGGAGAATCAAGGGGACGAGTGGTCTAGGGGTAAGATGCTCATCTCACAATCGAAAGGTTGTGGGTTTTAGTCTCACCTGTCGCTACTCTTCGCCTGCGACCAATCAGCGTGAGAGATTGGCGACGCTACATGACTCAACGTTCGAAGTGTCGTAAAACCAATAACCAACCAGGAGGGAGAATCAATGATTGGGGTGCCAAATTAAGGATTGGCAGTTAGTTCTCCCCTTAGTGCATACACAGTGACACCCCCAGTCCAATTCTCAAACCTAATAAGGATTGTAATTCAATCTGTATTATGTTTTGCATTTATTTCATGATCCTTGATCCATTTATTTTATGATCCTTACCTCTAGCAGAATGCTTGAATCTTGAGGTGTGATGTGTGATGTGATCAAGAGATGTACAGTATAAGAACATTTGCTGCTTTGTACCTATAATATTTAAATGCCTGTATATCAGCTGTTGACCAAATTGCAGCATATATCACTGTGGTCTCTATCAGCAGGTGCTAAAGGTCTAGTGTTGTCCACCCCTGTAAGTGTTTGTCTGTGTATTAGTGTTTGTTGGGGTAGGCTAGCTTAGGTTATATAAGGTATCTTAATGTTGGGTATATTAATTCAGTTGACCACATATACCCAACCTTAAGGTTGGGTATATTAATTCAGATTACACTGTTGTCAGTGCAATTGTCAATTGTCAATGTTTCTTTGTTCCAAGAAAGATTATAATCACAGTCACTGGGTTTTGGTACTTGTGTGGGTTGAAATGATACATGCCTTGGGTTAGGGTATTATCAATTCATGTGCCTGTTTTTGTCACCAAGGACCATCATCACAATTTCTAGCTGACTGCTGTGACTTTGAATCTCAAGTGACCCAAAGAAGGTACTTTGAATTTTTTAGCATAGCTGCTTTATTAACAGGTTTAAACTCACCTGGTTGGCTCCCCAAATTCCCGAGTTGCACGTTGTCCAAGGATGAGGTCTGTGGCTGATCGATTGAGCCAGTATCTGCAGGTATACCAGTCCTTCAGATTAAATAAAAATAGAGTTATTAGATAGATGGGGCAAGTAACAGGAACTGGAAGGTGTACCTTAAGCAAAGTTTATATGCTTAGTGTAGCCACTACATCTACTAATAGATAGTTGTCCCACAATATTTATATTGTGAGTTCAGCAAGGTATAAAAGCAAAGAAGTAAAGCTACTCTTCAAGTTGATTAGTATGTCATCATGGTTAATCAATTCAGTATATTCATGCAACAATGTGCAGACATTTGAGTGCATTGCAGGTTTAAATGCAGCCAGGTCAGTTAAGGTTATTGCATCATCAGGTAACGAATTCCACCTGGCACAGCATCTGAGGCTAAAAAGTATTTTCCTGCAATCCACTGATGCATGTCCCAGCCATGCATGTGGACCAATTTCAGTGAATGTCCATGTGTGTTCACCAATGGTGCCAGCACAAATATGTTGGGGATTTTGATGGCAGAATGGCCACTAGAAATCTTCCAACATTTGATAGTGTGCTCAAATCAGTCTACCTTTCACAGAGTACAAGTCTAGTTTTCACAATCTGTCAACATAATCCAGACCTCCCATCCCCTTTATGCTCTGTATCCACCTTATCTGTACTGACACTAGTCACCTTAAATAACCTATGTATCCTGTGTTCCAAATGCATGAGGAAAACTCCAAGAGAGGTCTGACATGAGTAATGTACAGGGTTTTCATAAATTCAGGAGAAGAACAATGCAAATTAGAACTTGGTAAGTTGCTGGCCAAACTTTCAACCTTCTGTACAATACCAGCAATGTGTTGATGGAAATTGAAGATGGAAATTTAATGGCCAAGATTATCTCAGTCATGTGAGCCATGGTGTGCTTTAATAACCACACATTTACAGATTACAATGGCACAAGATGATATATTCGAAAAGAAAACACTAACGTTTCGGCTTTATGCCTTCATCAAGGTGACAAAGGCATAAGGCCAAAACGATGGTGTTCATTTTTCGAATATATCATCTTGTGCCATTGTAATCTGTATTTTACTTGTCCAATTAACTATAACAACCACACATTTGTTTGGATTCATTGTTAGTCTCCATGACTTGGTAGTATTAGCCCTGTGAAATACCAACCAGCATGTCTGTGATATATTTGTGCTTCAGTTTGATGTATATCTTTAGGTCATCTGCAAAAAACCTTGGTTTGAGAGTGTATCCCACTGTATGAGTGTATGAGGTACACAATTCATGTAAATCAAGAGTAACACAGGACCTAGTACAAAGCCCTGGGTTACTCCACTCAGAACTTCCTTTGGCCTGCTGAAAAAGACAGACAAGCACTTTCATTTCCCTCCCACAGATAAAATTTGGAATCCAGATTAGGATTATTTCTGAAATTGCCAGAGCTGTCAATTTTGTTAGTAGCAGAGTATGATTACAATATCAAATGCCTTTGCAAAATCGAAGAACATTACATCCACCATATAGTCCTCATCTAGCCAGGTAGGGGCAGTATCAGACAGTACTGTTTCTGTAGTTTGGTGTGGGGCTGGGTTTGTCAGTCTATCTGTACAATATACTGAGGAAAATTCTGGAACAAATAGCTCAGCCATTTCCTAGCCGTCACTCGTGAGCAGTGTTAAAATAATTATGTTTCATTAGGTGTGAGATCCCGAAAGATGTACAGTAGGGTGTAGAAATCTGCCATGGAAGCATGCCAATTAAAATATTGTTTCAGCCCTTCAAGCTCCATTTGAGCCTATAGTGTGCTCCTCAGTGCATGTTTTTGGGTTAATTTTGGAGCCACCTAATTTATGGATATCTATGTTAACAATAATGATTGCAATGCCATGTTATCAGCAGATTGTTTAACACATCACATCATGAAAAAGCTCTGTATTTGGAATTGTATCATGGGCACCAAATGACAGTGAAGCCGGCGCACCCTTAAGCCCAGATAATCAATCACTGGAATTGTGTCACAAGATGCTTGTGTAGGCAATCCATAATAGCCAGCATAAGTATGCTGCATATGCACAAAATAATCTTAGGAGAGGGTCATGGAGACTTCATAAGCACACACCAACAGGTATGATTTTGACACATCCTTGGGACGGATGTCCCTTCAATGCTCAGAAGGTGGTATATTCCACCCTATTTCATGAATAATTTATCACCGCTTGTGAGTCCACCAGTTTGTATCCCCCTCAATGGCTCTCAGGGGTGTTCTGCCGGTTTTCTGCTGTCGTATGTATGAATGAAGTTCTTTGGATGATGGCTTGCAAGTTAATGACAACTCATACTTGATCTGGGAGCGAATACTACAGTTTCTATGCTGTCTATTTAAATCTTGGAATGATCTCAGTGAAATAACTACATGTGTGGACTGTCTAACATATTGGTTTCTGTTTTGTTTGTACTTTTTCCCTGCAACCCTTTGCTTATTTAATAGACTGAGGATGTCTGGTTGGTCATGGAGGATGTACCCTTGGCACAACTCTGGGTATGTATAAGTCTGTAAGCGCTGATAATTTTTCTAGGAACTTTTGTACGTACCACTAGTGACTAGTGTCTAAATGCTGAAACTCAAACCTCCGGTCATATTTAGACATACACTCCTAAATTATAGCTGTTGAAAATTGTATCACAATGATTGCCCTTTGATGACTGATATGTCATGCATTGATGTTTTTGTGGTGTCACCATTGAATGAAATATTGTGCTAAATAATCTTACTGTCACTTGACATGGATGACATATACCTGGGTCGCAAGCTCGCATCTGTTATGCGGCCACCGCAGCCACCTAGCGACGGAAGTGCAAAACATCGACAGATAGGAAACGGCCGTTGGCTACCACGTTACGAAAGTAAAACGACAGAGCAAAAATCGAATTATGGAATAGTTAGCAGAATCTATGGACACCGACATTTTTAATCAGGGGCGAATACAGGTGGGCGGTACTTGAGAAATCAGATGCACACCACTGGGCGATGTGCATATGCAGAATCCTCATATATGGGAGATCGGCCATTGAGGAACATTGCTGCATATGAATTGGTCGGCAGGAAACTGGGGACTTGTCCAACTTGCTAACTGTGGACTGCGTGACTGCGGGGCAGCGGCCCCGCAGTCACGGCCCTAGTCCCCACAGTCACGACCCTAGCCCCCGCAGTCACGACCCTAGCCCCCGCAGTCACGACCCTAGTCCCCACAGTCACGGCCCTAGTCCCCACAGTCACGGCCCTAGTCCCCACAGTCACGACCCTAGCCCCCGCAGTCACGACCCTAGCCCCCGCAGTCACGACCCTAGCCCCCGCAGTCACGACCCTAGCCCCCGCAGTCACGGTCCTAGCCCCCGCAGTCACGACCGGATCTATCGGACTAGTCCCCGCAGTAGACGGTATGAGAGCGAGTTATTTAATAGTGGACAATGTTGGCGGTAATTCAGCCAAATTTAGAAATATTCGAAGGTAGACACGCAATCTGAGCTTCGCAAGCATACCTTCAATCCACATTAGTTCTGTAAGACATGTAAGTTCTGTCCAGGTGGAGGGTAGCTAAAGCCCCAACAGTGGCCCCTTTTGGCTGCGCCTCTCATAGTGACTATCGGGCCAATATTTCTAAGACACTTGACAACTTGATCTGAAAATGGACATGCTAGGATTCAGCATGATGTGCATGTGCAGCAAGGCTGGATATTTCTCACCAAACTAGAGGGAGTGGAGGCCACGGCTTTATTTTCAGGACATATTTATCAGGTTGAATGGGGAAAATGACAAGTCAGCATAGCAGGATACAATACCAGAGGGATGGGTCCGGACTTTTTCGACCCATCGGGGATCTCCAGCCATTACGTGTAGTGCAGTCGTTTCCCGGATGTCGCGAAAAGCCGAAGAGGTAGCACGCAAGGACCCCGCTACCCTCATGTTTGGTCATCCTACGCCCATGCACTTAGTATGGCATACAGATTACTGCTTTTAGTGCATTGGTGTGTGCATATCGAGGGCGGATTCGGACATTTTCACGGGGGACACTCATCTTCATTGGCGTCTTTTCTCTCAGCAGACTGCCTTCTTTACTTGCAAGTGCAAGTGTAGAACGGTATTCGCCCCTGAGTGAATATAATCTCAGTTTCCGTGAATTCTGCTAAGTGTTTTTGCTTTTATTCAGTTTCGGATCTGTCGGCTTGCATTCGGAACGTGGCTACCCTCGGCCGTCTGTGTCGGTGGTCGCTTAGATCAAAGGTACCAGCAGGGAGCTTACTGCTGAGGTTCATGTCATCCATGTACATTGGAACGTGGCTACCCTCGGCCGTCTGTGTCGGTGGTCGCTTAGATCAAAGGTACCAGCAGGGAGCTTACTGCTGAGGTTCATGTCATCCATGTACATTCGGAACGTGGCTACCCTCGGCCGTCTGTGTCGGTGGTCGGTGTCGGTGGTCGCTTAGATCAAAGGTACCAGCAGGGAGCTTACTGCTGAGGTTCATGTCATCCATGTACTTGGCTTTGTTATGGCCATTACCCACATGTAAATGCAATAATAGTTGCATTGCAAGCCAAAATGCAGAGGTTTTCATGTGGAGATATGTGCAGTGCATTTTTTCACATGCTGGGGATGATTTGTCACATGTATTCAAATCTATAATAAAATATGAAGTATATACCTGTAAGCATTTTGTACTGCCAAGTGGGGGATGCAGTAGCTCAGTTGATCATTGATTGTATGCTCAACTCCTGATCGCAAGCTAATATATTGGAATATCACAACCAGCAGACCTAGTCCGCCCATGACCAATTGGCAGGAGAGGTTGGTTATGCTATGTGGCCCAGCAATGAAATGTGTGGTAAAAGAATCCAAGCATCTTTCCTCTCCTTTGTAAATACTTGTTAAAAGCATACATTCATTATAGCTGAATATCTGTCAAGCATTTTTAATTAACTTCAACTTGTTTTTATACCTGGAAATATGTTTTGTATTCTGGTACTCTTATCATGAGACACCTACAAAGGAATGCTCATTTGGAAGTTTGTAGCAGAACCTTGGGTCTTTTGGTGATCGTCAACCTTTATCCACCCATGGGAGCCATATGCAACTCATACTGTTAACCCTCCTCTCCCAAAGGTGTAATTTCCATATTCTGAGAAGAAGAAAAAACTGACTTACCTGGAATATAGCATGCCTTCCCCCGATCCTACATTGCCGAATGTCTGAACTTGGGATGTTTTGCAGATTTCCAGGATGTGCAATCATCTGGCAGAAGCGCTTTCGGAGCTACCTGCTGTGGTGGAGGAAGACCGGGGACGAGATGAATGTGAAAGATGCACGTGAGTCTTGGTGAAAAGTCATTATTCTATGTACAAGCCAAACATCTGTCACCTAATATTTCGCCATTTACAAGGAATGCACTTATGGTGGTCACTTTTATTTTTCCTGTCATAATATCATGCTTTGTTTCGTTATGGCTGTTGGCTATTCAAGGTATGATATTTTGTTCCAAATGTAGGATGTGTAGTTAATCTTGGGTCATGTTTTCAGTCTGATTACTCACCCACCTTGCCCACATTGGTGTATCATTGGGCTTTAATGCATCCATGTATTCAAACCCATGCATTATGCATTGCTTGTACGTTCTGTACAGACAGTGGCATAAAGACATAAAAGATCAGTGCAACTATGAGCCACAAGGGCCCTTCTTGGTTGCACTCTGTACACTGAACCAGTTGTCCACCAAATGTGTTGATCAACTCTCCCTGGAATACAGAAAAACAAGCCCCCTATTCTTGTAATTATTGTCTATGCTGTTCCTAAAGATGTTCAGTGTGTTGCTACTGACAATGGTTTCTGGCAGCTGGTTCCAGTGTTCTACTACCCTGTTGGTGAAGAAGGACTGTCTTAACCTTGTCCTGCTGTGATTAACTTTAATTTTGAATTGATGACCTCTAATTGCATCATTTCTGTTAAATTCAAGCAGTTCCCTGAGATAACCCTGTTCCTGACCATGAACAAATTTAAAGACCTGGATGAGATCTCCTCTCAGCCTTCTATATCTAAGTGAAAACATATTCAATTTCTTCAATCTTTCCTCATATGCCAGGTTGCCCATACCATTCACCATTTGTGTTGCCCTCTTTTGTATTCTCTCTAAAAGCCAACAATCTTTTTCATAACTAGGGGACCAAGCTTGGACACAATATTCCAGATGTGACCTGACATATGCACAATAAAGCTTCCTGATGACTTCCTCACTTTTGTATGATACATTCCTATTTATTGCCCCAAGCATTCTTAGTGCCTTCTTCCTGGCTTCTTTGGTCTGTTCTGATGCCCCCAATTTTGTGTTCAAAATAACACCTAAGTCCTTCTCCTGCTGAGTCACAGATAGTACTTGGCCACCCATCAAGTATGGAGCCTTCATATGCTGCCTACCTACATGCATGATTTTGCACTTATCAAAATTAAATTAAATTTGCCATTTTTCGGACCACTTCACAAGCTCGTCTAAGTCTTTCTGCAGCAAGACCTGCTCATTGTGCCCTGTTATTGCCCTAAAGACCGTCAAATCATCTGCAAATTTCAAAACCTTACTGCTTAGGCCACTTTCAATGTTATTTACAAACATAATGAACAATAGTGGTCCCAGTCCATGATTAGCTTGTAAAACTAAGGCCTGCTTGTTTTTGGGTGCAAAATTATTATCGTGGTTAGTAAGTCTTAGGCTCCAAATAGCCAACAAGCCTGTGGAGAGTTGATGTTTTGCCTTTCCAGGCGTCCTTCGGCAGCCTGCTGGTGCCCATACTTGCCAAACCCTCCACTAGATGTCAGCACCAATATAATCATCCTACAGGTGGGTGGACTGCTCATGCAATATTGGTATCCTGTGGTTTAATGTAAGCTTCATTCATACGGCGAAAAACAACACACTTCACCGTTATCGTAACACACTTCACCGTTATCGGGTCCGTTTTGGTCGATATATTTGATGTCCTGTGACTGCTGTTGCCAGTGACGTTCATACTGGCTGCCATGTCGTAAATGCCTCGGCTTATCTTCACTTCGTGAACGAATACATGCCATAGAAAACACAACTATTGCACTAAGATATTGACTAGACTGAGATACTGGCATATGCTGTTTGGCCTGCTTGGTCAATATCGGTAGTAGTAGCCAGGGTGGCTGTGACTTCTGGAACATTTCTCCATGTTGATGACATTTGAATATGCTTGATGTGAAAAGTGTATATATATATATATATATATATATATATATATATATATATATATGTGTGTGTGTGTGTGTGTGTGTATGTGTATGTATGCATGTAATTGCAAAATGCCGAACCAAGTGAGCGATTTCGTGGAATGAAAGCTTGATGTTGCAGCTTTGCACTTATTATAACTTGTTCGTTCAGTTTGGAAAGAGTGCTGCTTGCTAGGCTGTAATGAGGAATACAGATGTGTGATTCGACTGGTGACCCGTAGTGAAGCCGTGCGATGCACACCATCTACGTGACCTGCCCTGTTCGTACCAAGTGTGCTGTATTCTCGGTATGTCACTGCCATGAGATTCTCATGACTTGATATATCAGGGGACGAGTAGTCTAGGGGTAAGTGTCCCGTCTCACAATCGAAAGATTGTGGATTCGAGTATCACCTGTCGCTACTCTTCGCCCGCGACCGATCGGCGTGAGAGATTGGCGACGCTACATGACTCAACGGTCGATGTGTCGTAAAAGCCAATAACCACTTGATATATCAGTCTCGTATTACCCAGCTACGTCGAACATTTGTCTTGTAATGACATTCAGGGTCTCCCTGGCATAATATGAGTGTATGTGATGCAATAATAATATGTATGTAGTGTAATGTGCAGTTGATGCAGCCCTAAACCCAAGTGACCAACCAAACTAAGTATTGTAATGTAATGTACATTATGCAAGTGTAGCACAGTATGGGTAAGTTTTGCGCGGCTGTCGCTGGTGTGACTTAGTGTTGTAGCTTGCACACCACGTGAAACAGGCTGAAAAACAATGTTTTATGCAAAGAGGTGCGAGACTCATCTTTCATGAATGTCTGGCTTCGAATATGCAAATACCATTGTTAGTCATGCACAATATTTGGAAGTGTGTCTATGTTGTTTGCCTATCTTGGATGAACATCTCTGTGCAGTGTATGATCCAGGATGTCGGGTATCGTCTCCAGCATCCTCTGGAGGTGAAGAGGGCACTGAGGACGGCTCCAATGATCCAGCTGGGCCTGGTGCCGGGGAAATGCACCGTCTACCGCGGCAAGAAGTTCCCACTGGCCAGGTAGGTGGCAGCACTCGTCACTGCTATTCATTCATGTATGCGTTCTGGCCACTCGATATGTCCTTTACTGTTGTTCTATGCGAAGTCATCTGTCGGCACCTGCTCCTTCAAAACGCTGCGGACCCAGATGGTAGGTGGATGCTGCCCGATGTAAGTTTGAGAGGGATGAATGTGGTGCTGAGATTTGCTCGTATACTTGTTTATGCTGTGGAACATTGCCTCTGATTCATACAGCACTGTTTGGGGGCGAGGGGTTTTGGGGTAAGTTTCTTGTCTCCCAAACGAAAGGTTGTGGGTTCGAGTCTCACCTGTCGCTACTCATTAATTCGCGACCACTCCGAACTTTGTCTTGCACTGTCTTTAACATTCACACCATGCACAGTGTATCTGCAATTCGTACTTCAGCACTGACTGGCGTGACACTCAGTGTGTCTTGTTTAAGTGGCTGAGTGGTAGACATGGCACCCAGTGTCTTGTTGAAATGGTGGAGATGGTAGACATGGCACCCAGGTGGACATAGCATTCAGATGTCCTGTTGAGATGGCGGAGTGGTAGACGTGGCACTCAGTGTGCCGTGTTGAAATGGCAGAGTGGTAGACGTGGCACTCAGTGTGTCGTGTTGAAATGGCGGAGTGGTAGACATGGATACGGTGTGCAGCAGCACAATGATTGCCAGCACTGTGCTGTCGCTGTCCTCTTGTGACGACATTATGATTCTGGTACCACTATGCTACTATCGCTGCCCACTTGTGATTACATTATGATTCTGGTACCACTATGCTACTATCGCTGCCCTCTTGTGACGACATTATGCTTCTGGTACCACTATGCTACTATCGCTGCCCTCTTGTGATTACATTATGCTTCTGGTACCACTATGCTACTATCGCGATCCTGTCGCCATGCTACGACTGTGCTATTACAATTAGAATAACTGGCCAAATTGAAAGTGAAGAAATTGGGATGTGAAAGGCTGCATCAAAAATGTAAGCAATGTCTCCGAAGCGTGACGGCGAGCCGAGTTTGTTGGGTTCGGGTCGGGTCGCTCACACGAGCTGCTGTCGTAGATATAGTGAGCGGGAGGGGTGGACCTGGTCAGGATTGGCCGTCTCTGGCGGTCACTACATCCGTACTGCGTACCACTGCGCTGCCGGGCGCCGTGATGTCTGACCTGCCATCCGTACTGCGTACCACTGCGCTGCCGGGCGCCGTGATGTCTGACCTGCCATCCGTACTGCGTACCACTGCGCTGCCGGGCGCCGTGATGTCTGACCTGCCATGGACTCGCTGCAGTCACACGGGGTTAGCCGACCTGCTGAGGTCGCCACGAACTGTCATCCTCTTCCCCGGACCGGACGCCATCGACGTGGCCGACCTGGCCTCCGACAGTGGGAGCCGTCCTCCCGAGCAGCAGGGCGGCAGCCGTCCTCCCGGGCAGCAGGGCGGCAGCCGTCCTCCGGAGCAGCAGGGCGGCAGCCGTCCTCCCGAGCAGCAGGGCGGCAGCCGTCCTCCCGAGCAGCAAGGCGGCAGCCGTCCTCCGGAGCAGCAGAGCGGCAGCCGTCCTCCCGAGCAGCAGGGCGGCAGCCGTCCTCCCGAGCAGCAAGGCGGCAGCCGTCCTCCCGAGCAGCAGAGCGGCAGCCGTCCTCCCGAGCAGCAGGGCGGCAGCCGTCCTCCCGATGCAGGCGGTGGAGACGGTGCCGGTCCCGAGGCGAGACTGTCAGGAGAGGGAAATGAAATCCGTTCACGGGAGAGGGGCAACTGTTATCGCCAAGAGCGAAGTGATGTCCTTTCAGCAGGAGGGAATGTTGGCCCTCCAGGAGAAGGCAGTGCTGATTCTGCAGGAGAGGGAGGTGGAAGGACTGAGCCGCCGTACAATGTGGTGCTGCTGGATGGCACGTGGCGACAGGCGAAGACCATGTACACGATGAGCCCGGCCCTACATGGCATCCGACAGGTCAGTGACCGTCTGTTTTTTAAGAACCATGTCACTATAATTATGTCCGCAATCCATGCTCTAATTGTGTGATTATTTAGTTATGGTATCTAGCTTGGCAACCCGCATGGGTCCATTTATGCATCAGACAGTTTTACGTGCTATTATTGATGCTGCTGTTGCGAATTCGGTATATGGAATCGAGATCACCTCCCCTTGGAGCGCGGCTCAATTTCTGTGATTATTTAGCTTTTGTAACTAGCTTGGGAAATCCGCGTGGGACCAGTTATGCATCAGACAGCTTTATACATGTTAGAAGTCATGCTACTATTCATGACTCTGTATATGTAATCAAGATCACCAATCCTTGGAGGGCGTCAGTCACGCTACATAGCTCAAATGGCTACAGTGTACATAGCTCAAATGTCAACATGCCAGCATTTATTAACCTTACCAGCATACAAGAGCTGATACAAGGATATACACTCCGAATCCAAGAACGAGAAGTGAAAAAAGGCTTTAAAAAGCCGATGTTCGTCAAAGCAATCCTGAACTATGTGCTCCATGTAGCCATGATAGCGATTAATTCGTGTTGCTTTTCATTAGCCTTTTGGCTCATTATTTTTCCGTCAGTTCCGAATTAGCCAGAACGTTGTGAATGACTCAGGTGAAAATTTGTGGCAGTCTCGGAATGCGGAATGAGTGTGAAGAGTCGGGACTGGCCAATATCTCAGTATTCGTGAACGTAAACAGTTGCGTTTCTATGCTCGATGGAGTATGTCGATGCTCCCTCCTGCATAGGCTTTCACATCAGTTTCGCGTGCAGCCGTGCTATTATTTCCTGCAGTTTAGGTGTCCTGGAACAGGTGTATGCAACTGGGCGTCCAGTCTGATGTGTTCCATTTTGCAAGCCAGCCACACCACTGCCTGGTTTGGTTGTGTAGTGCAAAGACAAACCATGGTGAAAAATCCGGTCTACATGTGTCTCCCCAGCCACCCCCGTCTGGAGGCAGCATAATCTGACATATATTATCTGCCCCACACAGTATTGACTGACGTATGGCCCCCCTCAGGTGATGGTGACTGGACGCCACTGTAGCAGCTATGTGGTGCGCACCCAGCCCACCTGAGCTCGCCGGGCATTGACTGACCTATGTCGCCTCAGGTGATGGTGACTGGACGCCACTGCAGCAGCTATGTGGTGCGCACCCAGCCCACGTCCGCCTGCCTGAGCACACTGGAGGCAGCTGCCGCCTGTCTGCAGCTGCTGGAGCGGCGGCCGCAGCTGGGGCCGCTGCTGCTCCAGCCGCTGCACGCGCTGTGTCGCGTTCAGCTTGCGCACGGCGCTGTGCGGCACAGCAGCAAGCAGGCGCTGATCGAACGTGGCCAGTACGACCGGCGGCCGGGCGTCAGGACCAGCAGGATGTTCAGACAGCTGGGGGTGATGTTGTGATACCGGTGGCGTCTGGTGGCGGTCATAAGGCACCAGTACGACATGCTGTAGTTTTGCTGGAAATTGTGAAGTTGTTAGCTGGAGTGAAAATAGAAGTATGTACCTGAATCAGTCGGAAATGATATGCTGCTGGCATATTTTGTGCGCAGGTTAGATCTGCGTGACATTGGCCAGCGTTGGTTGGTATCGATGTCCATTTTCTTTGGGAAGCTGTTCATGGGGCATCAAGCCGCACCTTTGAATTTCCTCCAAGGTTTCTTTTTTAGATAATGATCGTGTTTTTGTCTGTTCTCCCAAGTGGACTTGGACATGTTGGGTCTGTTCCCGCGACCTCATCCGGAATAAGTTGAGCTTCGGCCAGTGGAAGTCTTCCAGGTCGAGGCGCGGGAACGACCGGTAGAGTTTTGTCCTTCAATCAGCTGTTGGCGGGTATGGTTGTAGTGCTATTTGGCGCTATGTGCAAATCGGTGGCATTATCGGTCCCTTGCTCCGATCTTGCACGTGGCAGTGCCGATATTTTTATTAATTGATATACTTACTTGCTGTTGTGAAAGCCGAATGAATCCTATTGTGCAGTAGCTATTGGAGGATTAATAAAGTACGCTGCAAGCTATGTTTTCTGATTCCAACTCCAACTCGGGAGCTGACGCACAATGGATGGCGATGGCTTGTGCTGCTTCAGGAGCTCAAAAGCATTTATTCCAGGGGCGGATCCAGACATTTTCAAGGGCGGGGAGGCAGGTACCCGTCTGGAGGAGAGTCATTTCCTCCGGAGGGGCGCTGTTGCGAAAGTCCCTTGACGCTCTCGTTCAGAAGAATATTCATTAAGCGGGGGAAGGGTACTGCACTGGGCATACTGAATGAACGTCTTTTACTCCGAGAGGGGCAACTTGGTACGAAACACCGTTTAGCGACGGGCACTCGAGTAGTGCGGTGTACTCAGCGGCTTACCGTTTGAGCAGTGGTGTTGCGCTCTGTATTTTTGAGGGGCAAGTGCCACTTAATGTTGGTTTGCCCTACCCCAATAATTTTAACTGCTAACATTGGACCATAGGGAGTGTGCCCTCCAATCCATTTGGGCCTGGCCATGCCTTCATATATTCCCCCCCCCCCCCGCAATAATTTTCATAAATATCTAAACACGTGCGTCAGAGGGAAGCCACCTTCAAATGTGGAGTGCACACGGATATCCTCCATCAGCCACTGATGCATACATGGATGCAAACAAAAAGAATCGATGCATACCAGCAAGCATGCCCCCAAATGCATGCAAATTGGCATGCAATTTGCAAGACTGAACCTACAATTTGCTCATCAAATTTAAGACACCCAGCTCCTATTTCCACTTGTGCATTGGATGCTCCCGAAGTGCACTGGTGACAAAGTGGGTGACACAAAACATGGGTGACTGCTCATATCCATCACATATCCCATGTCTTGGATTTCTTCCGAAAAATATAGCTCTAAAATAAAGAAAGTGCGAATAATACAACCCGATGACTGGGCTTCTGGCCTAAGCCAGGTTAAAAAGTTATTTGATGCTGAACGCCACTGTTGCGGCACGTTTGTCGTATTCCTTCCTCAACCGCCGACCGGCCGGATTAGGTTTTTCTCATCCGGTTTAGGTTCGATGAGGGTAAACCAATTCCGGATGAGGCGCGGGAACGGCCGGCAGAGGAAATGGACGCTCAGCCTATTCCGGATGAGGTCGCGGGAACAGACCCGTTGGTATGGTTGATTCTATCACGTTTTGTATGCAGTATCCAATAGTGAATCAATGGCGTCAGTTCCGGCCATGCCCCCTCCCCCTCTTCCTCCCCAGAAAACCGACCAACTAATCAATTACCGGAAGAGGGTGAACTACCGTTAAGTAATCATAAATAGGATCTTGTTTCGGCCTGTATTGTCGGTAAATGTGCCAATGGCCTGCTCCTTGTGTCGAATTACCAGGCGCGGTGTGTTCGAATACAGCTTGTGTAACCCAGAGTCTTCCTGTAAGTTTCCAATGTCCGTTACACAACATTACTGAAAATGCAATACGAACTTGCGGTTCACTTGATATCGATGAAAAGGGAGCCTATGACGTCAGAATCAGCTATTTTGTGCAACGATGTCAACAATATTGCACATAAAAAGGGATGAAATGAGGAAAAGTACCAGCTAACAATTTGATGTTGATGTCGAAATTGCGTAGCTAAAAACAAATCAATATTGTAAAAGTGGGATCAACTAACACAGTTCAATGCAGTTATAGTTCACGGACATCAGTTCAGGATGTCAAAACGGTTGGAAGAGGTGAAATGAACTTCTATTATAATTTCAGCACACTGCCGAGTGGTGAGTTGATCCCATCCGCCCTCGGACAAGAGTGTAGTGATTTTTCTATATAGGTTACGTGATAGTCTAGGATCATGACCTCGCGTTCGTGTCACTCCCGTTGTAAAGGTCCAAAGTTATCTGCACTATTTGTATTGTGCAGATGAATGAGTAAATAGACGGAAACAGTCAGACTCCAGAAAGTGCGTACATAAAAATGTTCCACACGGACGAACGACCGTGATATTACCTAGTGTTGAATTTAAGGCCGAAATCTGTTATTAATTTAGAACGCGCGATCGCCAGCGTTACAGACCCGCGTCGCTTTGCTGCTCAGAGACGACTCCCTCGGGGGTCTGCACAAGCCGCTAACCCTCCGTGCAGCTAACGGGTGACGAAAGTACACGTCACGTTTGTCGGGCGTCGGCCCGGCCCAGCCCCGAAAGCACTGGCTCAGCTGCGGCGACGGCGCCGCTCGAGAATTGGACTCTCGACCCGACGTCCAGTCACTGCCGTGGCACGGACCGGCAGCGAGCCGCCAGCCGGCTCAGGCTCGTGAGGCGTTACATTTACGGGATGAGATAGGTCGGCTGGATTACGGGGTCACATCATTTACAGTTACGGGACAGCCAAAAGTGCAATTTTATGGAAACTCTGTTACAACACATCATGAGGTCCGAAGATCGAATTATATTTCCAGATTAATTCTGAGCTCCACTCAAATCACGGCCTTATACTATCCCACACGAATCAACAAACACTCACGATACAACGACAGATTAACACAAGTTCCTATTACACACAGTCCTACGCGGGTTAGTCTAAGGGGTCTTTAAGGGTACCCATGCCCTGATCCATGTTAGTAAACTAAACAATGTTCCTACTATATGACACTCAAATACGATTTACATCACATATTATCGTCGATCACTGTCGCGCGCGCACGGTATAATGCTCAGTCCGGTTCGGGGAGGGGGACGTGGGTGACCGTTCCACGTTCGACACGCCGAATTGCGGCATTTACCGCATTTCGTTCTTCCATCTTGCGGCTTCGCCTGTTCCGACGATATTCAAGATACTGCCGCTGTACACGCTTGGTGTCAGCAGCGCCACCAACCGTGTTCTCGGCGGCGGCAGTCGTTCTGGCACAGGCGGCGGTCGCGTTCGCAGCGGCGCTCACGTCTGCAGCGGCGCTCACGTCTGCAGCGGCACTCGCGTCTACAGCGGCGCTCACGTCTTCAGCGACGCTCACGTCTGCAGCGACGCTCACGTCTGCAGCATCGCTCACGTCTGCAGCGGCGCTCACGTCCTCAGCGACGCTCGGCAGCGCCACTCCAGAAGTCGGGTTTTTGTCGGTGTCCGCGTCCAAAACCATTCCGGTGCTCAGCGGCACCGAGCCAACGGACCAGTCGTCGAACTGGCCGAATGAAATGGCCGTTGGTGGGCTCGCGTTGCAGGTGCTTCCTGTCTGCCTCTGTATGAGGTGGCCGCAGATGGCCCACCTGTCGGTGTCCTGTGGCAGCCGGCGTGACCGACTCGTCACGCCCGATCGTCAGGTCGTGTTGATGCTGGCTCATGGCCAGCACGGATGACGATGACGTCTTCACCGAGCGGGAAGGGTTGGATGGTTTTGGATTGCATTGTCAGTTCCAGGTATAGAGCTCGGTTCAAAGATGCGGAAGTATAGGTCCGGCGTTTGATTTTTTGACCACCAAATACATTTTACTAACAGTTGACAATATGTCACACAAGACATCAAGACAGGTGACGTTACAACATCACATCAATCATTATTATGCCCATATGGGGTTCCATCACAATGACGCTACACGCACCACACCAATCACATCGGCAATCATCATGCCGGTAGGTGGCGTTTACTCGCGTCATCATTTGTGGCGTCACTGCGCCGACAATACAGTTACACAATCACTTGAGGCTACTCACTGGCATACTCTCAACAATACATCTCCTTGAGCATCTTACTTAAGCATAGACTGGAACATCATCATTTGCAATTTTAACTGCTTCATCATTGATTCATTTTGCATCTCCACAAAGCTCGCAAAGGCGCTAGCTTTATTAGGCGTGACGTCGACTCGGTCGACATCAGCTTCATAATCAGTGGAAGTAGCAGAATCATCGTGAATTTTAAGCTTACATGGAGGACGATCCTCATCAGATGATTCCAGCAAAGGTCGTTTTTCAGGGACAGGCCTCACTGGGCTTTCAGTCGAGTCCTGCAAGCGTTTTGCTAATTCTGAAAGCGGAATTTCATCTTCCGACTCGCTATTTGGAGGTTTTGAACGTTTCGCTAATTGCGATTGTGAAGTTTCAGGGTCTGAATCACTGAACGTGGGCAGCGGTCGTTTTAGGTGTTCTACTAATTCTGAAAGGGGTAAATTGTCTTCTGAATCGCTCGAAGAGGGGAGTGGTCTTTTGTTTCGTTCATCTAGTTCCGAAAGTGGGAAAGTGGGCGACCGCCAGCGTTACAGACCCGCGTCGCTTGGCTACTCAGAGACGACTCCCTCGGGGGTCTGCACAAGCCGCTAACCCTCCGTGCAGCTAACGGGTGACGAAAGTACACGTCACGTTTGTCGGATGTCGGTCCGGCCCAGCCCCAAAAGCGCTGGCTCAGCTGCGACGACGGCGCCGCTCGAGAATTGGACTCTCGACCCGACGTCCGGTCACTGCCGCGGCACGGGCCAGCGGCGAGACGCCGCCGGCTCAGGCTCGTGAAGCGTCACATTTACGGGATCAGATAGGTCGACTGGCTTACGGGGTCACATCATTTACAGTTACGGGACAGCCAAAAGTGCAATGTTATGGAAACTCTGTTACAAGAGCGATGTTAGAATCGCGAGTGTCGGATCACACAGTCAGCACCCCGACAAACATTGTTTTGGTGGCAATGTGCCAAATAGGCAATCTTCATCAAATTTCGCCCGTGTGAGGTGTAATGTTTATTTTATGTAATGTAAAGTTGATATATGTAGAAATATATATATATATATATATACATATATATATATATAGATATATATATATATATATATATATATATATATATATATATATATATATATATATATATATATATATATATATATATGTTTGTGTGCATAGCATACATACCTCGAAGCATAACAAATACATCATGTTTCACCGCGTCGACTGAAATTAAATGAAGCAGAATGAGGCGAAAACCAAACGCGCTCTTGAAAGCTCATTCTAACTCTTTGTCAATATAATCTAGGATACAATATAAAGCACCGTTAGAAAGCTCTGATCACGGAGGGAGCGAAATGTACCTTATATTTGCATTTTAACGGATAATGAGGTCACTATGGGTCATATTAGGTTATTATGCACAACTCTAATTGTCCCTCGAAGTGGTATTAAAGGGCATAACTCGTTTGTATTCAGCCATGGAGTATCCAGTGCTATCAGGTTCCATATTGCCATAGCCTGCTGATTACTCCGCCGTGCCAGTTTTGGCCAGACTGACTGCTGGTTATTGCAGTTTATTTTTCATTTTCGTGAGGTGACACCGTCGCTCTTTTCGCCTTTAGTTTCCCAGTGGGGTGACAACCGTCGCCCCACCTGGTTTTTTCGTCGCCGTATTTCCGTTCCCTTTGTTCTGCGTGTTTATTTAGATTTCGTTCGGTAAGGTGTTTTTCCCCGTGATGGGGAAAAAGAGGAAAAAGGATAATGACCCCAGCTGGCCACAGGACTATGAATCAGAATTTCCTCCTCTGACCACACTCGACGACCATCGCACGAACACGGACTTGGCCTCTAATGTTCCCTCACTGAATACGACCGTTGATGAACTACGCCGGATGATTTCACTCGATGACGCCATGGAAGCGCTTTGCGCCTCGCCGACCCGTGCTCATTCCAAGATCACGAACCCGTCTCGCAATCCAGATCATACTATTACGCTCCACGCCGCCGACCCACGCCCTCTCAACCTGAACCCATCGAACCCTAACTCGATAGTGCTGGCTCCTTCATAGTAGTCAAGCCTGTCGAGGAATCCGTTTCCTTCCGCCGTATTAACGTTTTCTGGCCGACCAAGCAACTCCTCTCCATCTGCTCCTTAACCAATCCTGACATCGAAGCCCCTGCCAACGGAACCCTTGTCATCAAAACCCAAACCTGAGCCCAGACCAAAGCCCTCCTTCCTACCACCACATTTTGTGGTAAATCCGTCACCATTTCACTCCACTCCAACCGCAACTCCACCAAGGGCACCATCTTCGCGCCGGAGCTCCGCTTCATGTCCGAAGCGGATATCCAGACGGACCTCAGGCCGGAGGGGGTGACCCACGTCCACCGCATTAGCTCATTTAAAGACGGCCAGAAACGCGATATAAGCCTCCTTGTCCTTACCTTCAACTCTACAACTCTTCCCAAGACCTTCCTCGCCGGCTACATCCGATACCACGTCCGCGTATTTATTCCAAATCCTCTCCGCTGTTTTAATTGTCAGCGCTTCGGCCATGGCAGTAAAACTTGTCGCCAATCAGCCCGCTGCCCCAAGTGCGGATAACCACCCCATCCTGATTCCACCTGCTCCGAGCCTGCCCACTGCCTCAGCTGTAACACATCCGATCACCTCACCACTTCCAATCAATGCCCAGTTTGGCGCAAGGAGAAGGAAGTGTGCGCCGTCAAGGCCACGACCGGGGTGTCCTACCCCCGGCCCGGAGATCTGTGGAGGCCACCTCCCCATCCACCAAGACGTACGCACAGGCGACCAGCACTGCTCCACCCATCCCTCGCGTCAACACCACTTCTACTTCCATGCAGACTGACATTATTCCCGACTTAACCCCACTAAAAAAACTCACACCACTTACCACGCCGACACAAAACACCTTGACTGCCAACACACAGACCACTCCGGCTTCCATCACGCAGACCACTACAGGCAGAAGGGACAGGCCTCGCAGTCATTCGGTTGCGGGAGCAAATTCTCGCTCCCCGTCAGCGGGCCGCCGATCGAGCCCGGCGCGTCCAGCGCCGGCCGGCGCCCACGTGACACGACCAACTTCAAGCCGGCGGGCATCCCCCGCGGCAGTAACCGGCCGCCGTGACCTCGCCAAGGTCACCGGTCGGCCGGACGGCTCTGGCGGGTCCACCGCCGCCGTCCGCACCCAACCCACGTGTCCGCCGGAGCTACACTCCTGGCTCCGGCATGCACCAAAAGGTGCTGACAAACATTAATACTTTTTCTCCCAATGTCTACACTTTTACAATGGAATTGCCATACTTTATTATCCAAATGGGCCGAAATGAAAGTTTTTTTCAGTATTCTCACACCTATTCTCATAGCACTGCAAGAAACATGGCTGTTACCTAATGATACATACAACTTTAACCTTTTCAATTATGCACTGTATCGTCACGACGAGGTCCGTGGATCACATCGAAGTGGCGGTACAGCACTTTACATACACAATGATTTCACACATACACAAATTACACTTATTACACAATTACAAGCCGTAGCTTGTACATTACGTTTACATGGTAGAAATATAGATGTGTGTTCCATTTATATTCCACCACACACCGACAACACAAATATTTTGACACATTTAGAAAACCTTATAGCACATTTCAAGAACCCTTTCATATTACTCGGAGACTTTAATGCACATAGTCCAGCCTGGGATCAAGCACATACACAAGGAGACACTCGCGGCCACATCATTGAACACATTTTAGACCGGCATAATTTAGTAATACTTAACACCGGAGAACCAACCTTGTTTCACCTTGGACATAATACAGCAACAGCCATTGATTTATATATTTGTTCCCCCACCCTGGCAAACGACTTTGATTGGACCACAGAAACCGACATCCACGACAGCGACCACTACCCCATGAAATTAACACCCACTTTTTCAACGGCGACTGACACCACACCCAGTTTTATTCCCCGCTGGAAAATTTCAAAAGCCGACTGGACAGCATTTTAGGAACTTTCTTATATCCAATACAACCCCAACATTTCTCCCGTCGAAAACATGAACTCAATTACAAATACACTTTTCAAGGCAGCTTCCACGACTATTCCACATACAAAACCATTCACGAAACGGAAACCAGTACCTTGGTGGTGTCAAGATATTTAAAAAGCCATTGCGATAAGAAAAAGAGCATTTGAAAGTTATTTACGACATCTCGATCAAGAAAATTTATACATCCGTAACCGCGAACGTGCGAGGACCCGCCGCATCATTCGCGATGCCAAGCGCCGTTCATGGGCCATATATTTACAGCAGCTGACTTTTCAAACACCTTTGAGTAAAATATGGCAATTAAGCCGACGTTTGTCCGGACGCTCCCTATTTAAATTTCTACCGGCCCTCAAAATCCACAATCTCACCATTGCAGACCCACACACCATAGTAAATACCATAGCTGATACCATAGCCCATAATAACTCCGATGTGAACTACCGATCTAATTTCCTACCAAATGCGCGACACACTTTTCACACCAATCTTGAACTCTTCCAATCCGACAATACCGATGACTACAATGCTTCGTTTCAACTTTTCGAACTGCATAATGCCATTTCCTCCGCCGGTAGCACTTCAGTAGGGCCTGACAACTTACATTATTCCTTCTTTCGACATTTATCTGACCACACGAAACAATGCATCTTATACACATTTAATTCATTATGGGCAAATCACATCTTTCCTGAAGCATGGAAAAAAGCTATCATCATTCCCATTCCAAAACCCGGCAAAGATCACAGTACCCCAATAATTTTCGGCCAATTGCTCTTACCAGTTGCTCAGGGAAACTTCTTGAAATATTGATTAGTAAAAGACTGACCTGGCACATGGACACAAATTCTCTTTTATCTCCATTCCAATGTGGTTTACGTCACGGACTCAGCCCAGTCGACCATCTCATTAGATTAGAGACAGACATTCGACTTAGTTACAAAAAACACGAACACACTATGGCAGTATTTTTGGACATTAGCAAAGCTTATGATATGGTCTACAAACCCGCATTACTTTTCAAAATTCATCAACTCGGTTTCAAAGGACACTTAGCTCATTATTTAATAGGTTTTATATCTGGTAGTCGCTCTTTCTTTTTACTGACGGTTCTAAAAACGCTAACCTTACAGAAAATGCAATAGTTTCGTTAGCGTACAAAAACAACATCGATTACCAGACGGAACATCAATTTTTATCACTGAATTACACGCCATCCTCATTGCCCTTCGTTATATTCGAAATCGTTTCCTTTGTCACCCCATGCACAGCGTCGTTGTTTGTTCTGACTCAAAATCTGTTCTTCAATCACTTTCTTCACTTTCCTTTTCACACCATTGCCATATTTCCATCTATGACACACTTCAAACACTTTACATGATGGGCGTGAGGGTCCGTTTCATGTGGGTGCCCAGCCACTGCGGCATCCCAGGAAACGAAAAAGCTGACAAATTAGCAAAAGAATCATTACAACTTCCAAACATTAAAGAAATTCCACCACATTTTGACGCCATTAAATCATCAATACAGCAGAGAATTCGAAATTTTTGGACACAAAGCTGGACACAAAACTCAAACCATACACAATTACGACTTATCAAATCTACTGTTGAACCATGGGCATCATCTTTTAAAAAACCGACACGAAGAAAAAGTCCTATCACGTTTACGCATCGGCCATACTTTTCTTACCCATCGATTTATCTACACGACTTCACCTCGACCTTCATGCCCATCATGCAATACTCATATAACAGTTCCACATATATTGTATCATGACCATAGAAAACCACTGATCGGTTACTGCCACGCACACAACATCCCTTTCCCTTTGCCCTCACTGTTGGGGGATGATCACCCTTTTCTTATCAAGTTACTTTTTATTTTTCTGCGAGAAACCAACTTGTTCCAGGCCTTATAAACTGACTTTTACGATTTAGTACTTTGTTCCTTTTCACCAGCGGCACGAAATGGTCTGTGGAGGCTGAAGTGCCTAATTTAACAAATATAGATTTTATTCAGCATTGCTTTAAATACTTAGCAGACGGCTGGTTCAGGTCAGATCGACCCCTGGGTAAGTCAGTGACGGCTGCCGCCCTGTGGAGGGGAGATCTCGACCCCTGGGTCAGTCAGTGACGGCTGCTGCCCTGTGGAGGGGAGATCTCGACCTCTGGGTCAGTCAGTGACGGCTGCCGCCCTGTGGAGGGGAGATCTCGACCTCTGGGTAAGTCAGTGACGACTGCCGCCCTGTGGAGCAGAGATCTCGACCCCTGGGTCAGTCAGTGACGGCTGCTGCCCTGTGGAGGGGAGATTTCGACCTCTGGGTCAGTCAGTGACGAATGCCGCCCTGTGGAGGGATATCGACCCCTGGGTCAGTCAGTGACGGATGCCGCCCTGTGGAGGGATCTCAACCCCTGGGTCCGTCAGTGACGACTGCCGCCCTGTGGAGGGATCTCAACCCCTGGGTCCGTCAGTGACGACTGCCGCCCTGTGGAGGGGAGATATCGACCCCTGGGTCAGTCAGTGACGGCTGCCGCCCTGTGGAGGGGAGATCTCGTCCCCTGGGTCAGTCAGTGACGGCTGCCGCCCTGTGGAGGGGAGATCTTGACCTCTGGATCAGTCAGTGACGGTTTGCCCCTGGTAGTGAGGAATCGCAGACCAGCTGTCAACGAAGTCGGACCACCGAGCTGCTCTGAGTAGGAAGCCAATGAGCTGTCGAGCAGCTGGATATGTGAGTCGCGTGCGTTGTCACTGCCCGTTGCCCGTTGCCCGGTGCCCGTTGCTGAAGAACAGTAGCATACAGCAAGAAGCTCTTTCGAACCAATCCCCTCACGGCAGCCGAAGTATCGCTAGCTTTCACTCGAGCAACAAGAAGCACCGGAATTACCAGCACCCCCTAGTTTCTCTGTATAGCACCGTTTGTCGACAACTATTAATATCTCGAGGAATGGAACTTGTGCCAAGCACACCTGGGATCATGACAAAAACAGTAAAAAAATGGCGTGTCAAATCCCATGTTGAACTGACCCTCAACAGCGAAATGCAAAGTGTGTATGCTTTACCCTTTACATTGGGTCAATACAAGCGGGTTCCATAGATCCGCCAGTTGCACCCATGCCTTGAACGTTTTATGGATATATTTGCTCATTCCATTATCTAAATATTCTTGCTATGAAATGAACAC
Source organism: Ashinkailepas kermadecensis (assembly GCA_034440615.1). Taxonomy (NCBI): domain Eukaryota; kingdom Metazoa; phylum Arthropoda; class Thecostraca; family Neolepadidae; genus Ashinkailepas; species Ashinkailepas kermadecensis. The sequence continues at coordinate 83,405 of JAOTOM010003339.1, read as the reverse complement.
CTGTACAGTTCAAATACGACGCTGAACCAAGTTTTGTACAAAAATTCCACTGCATCTCACCTACAAACTACACGTGGTTGAATGATGCAAGGCGGGTCATGGATATCATGACGATGAAGCGGTTAACAAGCAGCTCATCTTACCACCATGACGGCTTCCTAAGATCTAAGCAAAGCTTCTTGAAGCAAATGAACCTCCAGCGAGTGCGGATTGACATAGCCAAATATCACGAGCCGGTTGCTTATTGCTTGCTTATTTCTGTTCTTTCCATGAAGGCCATTTCAATTTTTGTTCGTTTTCTCCGGTACAGTCCAATATTTCAATATACGGCACATTCTAAGGAAAAGTTATCTCAGCTGAGGCTATCAATTCGAGAAACGTAGACATTACAGATGTGGTGGTACGGTTCGTCGGCGTCCTTCGCATCATGAGTATGAACGCAGGTGTATGTGAACGACAGCTACACCTTGCTTCAAAGACAAAGTGCATACTCCGGTTGCGGTGTACTCAAGTGCGCTGTAGCCGACTGTCCACGGCTGTGAACCGGTTAGCTCAAACTGAACGGAGTCCATATCATTAGAAACGTCTGAAAACTGCACATCGCTACTTAGACACCCGACTTGGCGACGTGTCTCCGCTTAACTGTCCATCCGACGTCAGACAGATGGGAACGTGCCAAGTGGTACTGCGCGACAACGGGCGAGCCACTCTGGGCGTGTCGCTCTGTCTGCTCAACATGCTGACTGTCGTCCTGGCTGAGATCGTGCTGGCCATGGTGCTGGTGTTTTCGTCGCGTTGGCGCGACCAGAGCGACATCTATACAGCGGCTGACGTGGACCGGTGGCGTCGCCTACTGCTGACGGCGGCGGTGACAGCGATTAGTGTTCACCTGGTGGGCGCCAAGGTGTGTCACGACTGCGGCTACTGGTGGACCCGGCATAGATTCCAGGCGAGTGACGAAGTGAACGTGGGGCCGGAGGCACATCTGTCTCGTGACCAAGGGGCTGCAGGTTCGGGGCTCGCTGGCCGCACAGACGTCGATCTCTCTGCAACCATTTGGTAGGAGAGTATGGCGGCTCGGTGCAGATAATCAGCAGTGAGTTCTAGAAAAGCCAAACCTTTTTCTTGTTTCGTCGGTAGCGTCTGCGAGGGCCACACTCTGAGCTCTCTTAGCCAGGACAAGTCAAACGACTAACTCACCTGACTATGTGGATCTGTACAGTCCTGACAACACTTGCTGTCTCGACTGTGACTCTTGTGGTTGTGCCTTTTGTTTGGTGGTGCCCGTCGCTGGGAAGACTGTTGTCACTCCACTGTTTCATCGTCGTGTCATCGACGCGCTGTCGCAAGATGTGTCTCAGTATGTGCTGTTCCAAATGCATCAGGTGTGCCATTTCCTGAGCATCATGGGGCAGGGGGAGTTGAGCAATGCATGGACGGAATGAGAAAGTTCGAGTCGAATGTTGGGCCCGTTCGGCTCCCACACGGCTATATGTAATATATTGAAATTATTGAGGACGGGGGATATATTGAAATTCAAGATCGTCCAATAACCTACACCCCTCCAGTGTAAGCAATGCATGTACAGTTCGTCACTATCCCTACTTCCTCTTAACACTGATCTCTCTTCCTCCCCCCTCTTTCTCTCTCTCTCCCCCCCCTATCTCGCTCTCTATCCCTTTATCTCTCTCTCCCTCTCCCTCTCCCTCTCCTCTCTCTCTCTCTCTCTCTCTCTCTCTCTCTCTCTCTCCCTCTCTCTCTCTCTCTCTCTCTCTCTCTCTCTCTCCCTCTCTCTCTCTCTCTCTCTCTCTCTCCTCTCTCTCTCCCTCTCTCTCTCTCTCTCTCTCTCTCTCTCTCTCTATATATATATATATATATATATATATATATATATATATATATATATATATATATATATATATATATATATATATATATATATATATATATATATATATATATATATATATATATATATATATATATATATATATATATATATATATATATATATATATATATATATATATATATATATATATATATATATATATATATATATATATATATATATATATATATATATATATATATATATATATATATATATATATATATATATATATATATATATATATATATATATATATATATATATATATATATATATATATATATATATATATATATATATATATATATATATATATATATATATATATATATATATATATATATATATATATATATATATATATATATATATATATATATATATATATATATATATATATATATATATATATATATATATATATATATATATATATATATATATATATTATATATATATATATATATATATATATATATATATATATATATATATATCTCTCTCTCTCTCTCTCTCTCTCTCTCTCTCTCTCTCTCTCTCTCTCTCTCTCTCTCTCTCTCTCTCTCTCTCTCTCTCTCTCTCTCTCTCTTTCTTAGCTGATTGTGATGTCTAGTTCATGATGTTTCCTGGGTGCCCCATGCTGTTCCTAAAACCTAGATCGTGCTGTTCTCTTCCTGTGTCGTTCCAAGGAGCAGGAAAGGGCGGTCATGCCCTTTTCTCCAAGGTGACATAATTCGGAGAAGGATTGTAGTGACACAATGAACTTCCTTCAATTATAGGCACATTTTAGGAACATGGAAGCATATATTGCTTTCAAGTCATCCTTTCTTCTCGTATTCTGCCAAGCCCCCGGAGTTCTTTTTGGGGGAGGGGGGAGTATAATTTTGGTTGGATGCAAGCACTTGGCTGTTGCACGCGACCACTTTCCATGGCTTCCCTAACTACGCTGTTGCTAATATCAGGTTCGGATCCAAAGATTTTGATCGAGAAGAAGCACTTGTTCTCGAGAGGTGCCATCTCTCCAATCTCTGCCAAGGGGAGGGGCACCTGTCCTTCTCTGATGGGTGTCACCGGCTGAAATAAACTAATTCAGCGGAAGAGAGGGCGAGGGTGCACTCGAATCTCCTGCTGGAGGGGTGCTACATCGAGGGAGGAGGACACGTGCCCCCAGATACCCTCTCCTGGATCTGCAGCAACTAGTATGCTGTTCCCTGATTGCACGTGCTGTTGCCGGACTATGCCGTTGCCAGTCTGTGCTGTTACCAGACTGTGCTGTGTCCTAACTATATGCGCTGTGGCCAGTCGGTGCTGTTCTACTGGCTGCTGGCCGCCCTGATCTCGTGCGGTGTGACCGTGGGTGCGGCCGTCATAGTGACGATGGCGCCATCACGGCTGGCCACCGCCATCGAAGACCGACTCGGAGATGCCATGGACGGATATCGCGACAATCCTCACCAGAAGGCCTTCTTAGACCGGTACGGCAGCCAGTGGTGAAGAACACCGGCTAGTTGAGGAGTCCCATCCCAACTGCGCGGTCTGCTTCCTCAGCCGTGAAATGTTACAGTCGTTGACATGCCGAGTCGGCGTATATCGTTGTTATAGTTGCCTACCTACTTCCCCGATTGGGTCCCCGATCAAATTTTTAAGCCTCAGTGCGATGATTGGACCTCCGGCGAGGTTTTCCGGGATCCAGTCGCGATTTTTGGGGCCCAGGCGCTTGGTTCCGGGGACCCAACGCTAGTTTTCGGGGCACGAGTCAATTGTTCTGGATCTCGAGTTTTCGAAGATCGGGTCCCGGTGCGACTTCAGATCCCAATGTCATTTGTGTGCTCCGTCGTGATTTTTCGAGCCCCGGTGCGCTATTTGCTGGGCTCTACGCAATTTCTGACTTCCGGTGCGATTTTTTGAAACCACAGACCGATTGTCTTCTTTGTTTTCAGACTCAGTGCTTATTTGGTGGGTGGGGTCCGGCTTGATTTGCTCAGGTTCCGATGTCATTTTTCCCACACTGTACTTACTTGGACCCTCAACGATAATTGTTGTGGCCCTAGTGCGGTTTAATCTTTCGGGCGAACGCGAGAGTTTTCGAGGTCCGACGCGAGTTTTCAGACCCTTCCTGGAGTTTTCGAGGACCTGCTGTAGTTATTTGGGCCCCCTGCAGGAATTTGAGGGGGGATGCGACGGGAGTTTTGGGGTCTCAGCGCGATTTGTTAGGGCCTCGGCGCGATTGTTAGGCCCTGCACAAGTTTTCTGGTCCTACTGTATTTGTTCGGTGCCCCGTCGCGAATTGTTTGATGCCCCAGCGGATCTTTGGGCACCAGCTCGATTTTGGGGATCCGGTGCGATCCTGCAACGTCACTGCTGTCGACATCACCCCATGCTGTGTGCTGGGAAATGATCAGATCAGTACATGATTAATGGATGTGGTGACGAGAGACGAGAGACATGTCCGACGTAGTTAGTAGTAGAGACCTGTTTGTAGTTAGTTATCAGAGAATACGCAAGCCCACCACCTGTATCCGCGGGTGCCAAAGTGATCCGGCTATAATCATCTGCCGGTGGTGACCGCCCCTGGCAGGCTTCAGCAGCGGCGCGGGTGTTGCGGTATCTGGGGATACGAGGACTGGATGGTGACGTCCTGGGTCCGCCGGGAGGACATCCCTGGCCGAGGACATGTCCTTGAAGGCGGGGACGAGCAGAATATGGGATATGACAACATACTACAGGTATGAACGATTCTTCTTTGGCGGGGATAGGCTCGGGCCGAAAGAGCAGCATTGGTGGTTTTTCAACACAATCCTCCACTTCCACGATCCTGCGATCAGCAGTCGAATGCCATACCGATCGAGCTACCACGACCCTAGGCTGAGATTCCTCGTCATTTGGGTTGTAATGGCAATAGAAAGCAGTAGTCGTTGCTGTGAATGTCAGGTGTATGTTTTACTTTTACAGTGTGCACAAAAGTGCCGCATTTTCTAGATGTGTCCTCAATGTATTGTACATATGAACATCCGTAGGCTCGAACTGGCACCTGCGCCAAACAATCCTACAACACTATGCCGGGAGTCTCAAAAACCTGTATTCAACTCCTCGTTTGAAATTTGCTTTGCAGCAGACCGGCAACATTACCTGACTCCAGTGGGCAGCAGGAAGTATGGCTCATGGCCGATCCCCCATTGGCTGGCCGCCTCCAATTGGCAGCACTAGAGCCGTTCGCCATCGCGTATCGTTCTGCCGTCAGGAGGACGGGAGTCTGCTGACCCGGAGCTGCTGTAACCCGCAGTTTGGTTGGGGGGACGGGAGTCTGCTGGTGAGGTGGGCACCCTGGAGCTGCTGTGACCCGCAGTATGACGACCTCTGTAACTCGGTGTACGAGGTGAGAGGACGAGAGTCTGCTGGTGAGGTGGGCACCCTGGGCTCTGTGCTTAACGGTGACGAGGACGAGTGCTGTGGGGACCCTTGCTGTATGCATACGACGACCTCTGTAACTCGGTGTACGAGGTGAGAGGACGGGAGTCTGCTGGTGAGGTGGGCACCCTGGAGCTGCTGTGACCCGCAGTATGACGACCTCTGTAACTCGGTGTACGAGGGACGAGGCTCATGCGGTCAACTATACACTTGGGTGTCCAAGTTATCTCGGATTGTTGTATGTGACTTAATTCATGGCCGACTGGTTATGTTCCATGAGCTGATGTCACGATTCTGTGAAAACTCCGACTTAAATGCACAAGCTAAACATTTTCTTGCTAGTTTACTTCATGCAATAAGTGTTTTACTCTGTATTAGCAACGTATTCTCCTTTCATAAGAATGTGGTTTGGCAGTGTCGTTTACACGCCCACACACTTCCCTGACAGCCGAGAATATTGTAGATAATGTGAGATATCTCTCCTGTTCCGCGCCTTCCGTGTTGGCTGTTCCGAAATTCTGGCCTAGCTTCGGTCACCCGATCACCTAGGTGCCCGTGCTATGCAGTATTTGCGGTCTTTATGTCAACGCACGTCACGGGAACTTCGTGGAGATGGGCGAACAGTTCCCGAAATGGGCTACAAGGGTTCGCGTGCTTCTCAAGAAGCGCCTTCCGCACATTGACATCTGTTAACTTGGATCGACAGATTACGTCAGTGGGATTTGGTCATGCGCAACGTTCTCATCACGACGAACTCTCTGCCTGGTTTTGTCTTGATGGACCAATAAATCTCGAGATGGAGGAGGGAAATGCCCTCTCCCCATCCGTGGTGAACACTTCTCTGTGCACAAATGCACATGGTTCACACTAATACTCCCTATTTACCATTGTATTACCACTCAGCACCTTAGTTCTTCACTAACACCCCTACACTACGCTAACCCTCGTCGGGCCGGCTGGCAAATCCACCTTCGCCATGTCGGGGGAGGAGGATTGTTTTTGAAAACCGCCTCTCTTCCCACGAACGTCCAATCTAAGTAAGCTAGAATTAAATGACCATTAGAAAGCTCTGATCATGGAGAACCCGAAAACATACCTTTTGGTCCATAATGAAAACATGGCTCATTTCCATTTTCGACGGTAATGAGGTCACCAGAGGTCATATTTGGTTAACATACGGACATCGACTCAAAACCATTGAAATGGCTACGAATGATAAAGCCTATTTCCGTTCGACATTGTATTCTAAGAGCTAACATATCTTAATGAGCCTATATTGATCAAAATATAAGGGGTCAAGGCAAGATATGCCAGGTTTGGTCAGAAGCAGGCTTGAAAAACAGCTTCCGAACTATGCCTGGTGAAGACGCAGGGAAAATCTCATTTGGAAGCCAATATAGGCTTGACCTCATATCATAGCTTATTTATGCATTTTCGGTCATGATGAGGTCCTTAAAGTTCACAATAAGGCAACTCAGTGACATGTCCTCTATCTTGGAGAATAGCCTGGAAAATATGAAGTTACCTACATATATATATATATATATATATATATATATATATATATATATATATATATATATATATATATATATATGTATGTATGTATATATATATATATATATATATATATATATATATATATATATATATATATATATATATATATAAAATGTATTTACATATGTTATATATATATATATATGTATATATGTATATATATATATATATATATATATATATATATATATATATATATATATATATCGGGTCCTTTCAAGAACCATTCAAGGAGAATGTGCATATCTCTTTGATATCCTAAAACCTTCAGGTCAGGTTACGTCATGCTGTATGGTTAAGTGAATTATGTTGAAGCTAGAATACCCTGGTACATCATTTTTGAGGTATGCAAATTTGTTCCAATAAAGAACTGATATTACACCAAGAAATGCTTGCACACTGTTCAGTTTCTGACCTAGTGACGTGGCCTTAGGCCACGCTGGATTAAGACATAGATTGATGGCGATCACTTCACCTCCCGCCTAAATGTGTATTGCTTCGGAAGTAATTCCATGGAAAAGTGAAATCCGGTCAACTAACGTCAGATCACACGAGGTTAGGTCATCTCAGGTCATTGGTTGACCATCCAATGTTATGTCGCACGACTCAGTCGGCGCTAAAACCGAATTCAGATATGACTTCAAGATCGAAAGCAACATTTTGTATCAGATGGCATATGCAGATCATACAGAATTGATTTGCACATTTTAAACCAGAATACTTATTGCATTCTCTTCATCATTTTGGCGTAAAAGTTAGATTGCACCAATTTCAATTTTCCATACTGAGTACGTTAACAAAATCGCCGGAATTGATCTGTCGTCACGTCAGTGGCCTTGACCTTCATTAAGATTTCAAGGGAGCAGAGTAATTATTTTCAAGGAAAGAACAGCATGATCTGAGTTGTTACTGATATGTTGCAACTAATCCGAATATCGGCACGTTTAATATTTTACAAGGTTGGTCTATTTGACCCCTGCCAGGTCAATGTCATTGGATGCCCTTGGCATGAAATTTATGCGAAATATGAAACAAACCGATGCATAGGAAAGTACAGAAAGTTTTGCGTCAACTCATTCCATCGCTATCCCGGAAAAGCTGGTTCATACCTTTATCCTCTGGTAGTTTTCTTGGTACCTGTGGATTCATTTACTATCTGTGATCATCTACTCCCTGATGTTACCCTCCATTTCCTTTCAGCCGCACCTCCGTCACCCCGACACACCTGCTCCGCTATCGTTGTGTCCCACACCAGCCGCACCTCCGTCACCCCGACACACCTGCTCCGCTATCGTTGTGTCCCACACCAGCCGCATCTCCGTCACCCCGACACACATGCTCCGCTATCGTTGTGGCCCACACCAGCCGCACCTCCGTCACCCCGACACACCTGCTCCGCTATCGTTGTGTCCCATATCAGCCGCACCTCCGTCACCCTGACACACCTGCTCCGCTATCGTTGTGGCCCACACCAGCCGCACCTCCGTCATCCCGACACACCTGCTCCGCTATCGTTGTGGCCCACACCAGCCGCACCTCCGTCACCCTGACACACCTGCTCCGCTATCGTTGTTGCCCACAGGTGCTACCGCACCCGGCCTCCTACTGCAACAGCCTGCGGATGCCGAACAGCCAGCTGGCCGGCCACCTGCCGTCTGACTCACATCTGGCAGACGTGAGGGCGGGGCTGGTCGAGTACACCGACACCACCACCACAGAGGCGACCTCGCCCACCACCCGCCACTGGCGCATCACGCCACACAAACGCACCACGCCCAGGCCGGGCGCCACCAGGCCCATCCCGGCCTTCCACCCGCCGCCGTTTGTGATGGGACGGAGGTGGCGCCAGGTGGGCGGTGAGGAGCGTGGCGGAGGGGTGAGAGATGCGAGAGGTGTGTGGGTAGCCAAGATGGAAGGCATCGGTGAGGTAGAGGCGACAGGTAGTGATGGAGCGGCAGCTAAGCTGGCCCAAGAGAAGACGCAAACCTTGGGCGGGAGAAGGCGGAGGGAACTGGCACACGAAGTCAGTCCTCGTGCGCATGAAGGCAGAACAGAGGCAGTGGCTTCTGTGGTGGTGGCGGCGGCTACAGAGACGACGTCGGTGGAGGGAATCACCACTGCTGACTACCCACCACACGTCATTGAGAAGCCGACGACAGTTTCCGACAGTGCAGGCAGACTCCGTCCTCAGCTCGGGAGGACAGTCGAACCGACGAAGACGAATAGACAACATATCGGCCAAGCTAGTGCCAACGTTGCCAGCACTCCTACGCACGCGGCCACACCTACACGCACAAACACATACACGACCAAGCGTACGCTCGCGCCCGTGCTCACGATGAGGTTCACGACCACACCCACGAGCACGCCCACAAGCACACCTACGACTGCGTCCACGCACACGAGCACACCAATCACTAATTCGATGTCGACGACCGCGTCTACGCCTAAGACCACGGCCACGGCCACGGCCACGGCCACGGCCACGGCCATGGCCGCTGGATTTGTCGGTGGCCGTGGTGTTGGGAGGCATTTGTCCGCCGGCGACGCCACGCCCAGTGGCAGGCCGCCTGCCGTGGAGACTGGCCCGGTGGCCGGTCCTGCATCACATCACAGCCACCACATCGGCCCCAACGGACAGGACTTGCTGAAGCTCCTGTTTGACATATCCGTGCGCGCGCTGGAGCTGTTGGATGGCGAGGACGATCGGACCATGTCCGGTGGGAAGGTCACGTCCGTGAGGTCGTCTGAGGTCAAGTCCGTGAGGTCGTCTGGGTCGACTGGTGGTACTGCCAATAGTGCATCGTCTGCCGGTGCCACTCAAAGTGCTGGTAAGGTCACCGACGTGCGCTACGAAGCTGGTGGTAATCCCGATATGGTGAGAATGCCACGGCCGATCGGGGAGACCACAGCACCAAGTGACGTCATGCAACGTCTGACAGACTTCGCCACCGTCCGACCAATGGAAGGCGGCCACTCCTCAGCTACATCTCAGACGTTATCAGCTTCGGTCGACGCGCTCAGCCTGACTCATCAAATACAGCTCAAGTCAAATTCGACCTCGAGCTGCGCCTCCTGGGTCAAAGTCAACACATCCTCGGTCACACCAGCAGGCGCCGAGAGCATCATACTCTCTAGGCTCTGTCGTCTGGTGAGCTCAAACCGAGAGGCCGAGCCCATGTCCACCACCAACATCACGGCAGCTCACCACGCTACCACTGCCGCTACAGTCCTCGCCAACGTCATGCGACCTATCGCCAACGTGACGTCACCTATTGCCAACGTGACGTCACGTTCTTCCGACGTGGCATCACTGCCTGTCAAACTGACGTTACCTCTCGCGCAAGTGATGTCTCCAATTGCCACCATGACGTCGCCCCTTGCCAACGTAACACCGCCGCCCGTCGCCGGCATCCTGAAATCGCGACGTAAGCGGCGCGCCTACTGGATTGTCAACGTCACGCCCGATCCCAGCAAGGTCAACAACTGGGACCCGCGCGAACTGCTGCCGGATGGCTCCAGGAAGGACTACCTGTACAGCGCAATACACAGTTTCATTGTCGCGTACAAAAGCCCGCACCACGACTGCTACGCGCTATTGGTCAAGGCGAAGAAGGCATTCACGAAGATCTCGGAGCTGGACGGCCTGGTAGATTTCCTTCAGGGTCGGTGGAGTGATGCAAGTAAGCTGTACCGTCATTCGGCACACTTGACAATGTTTAGCTGACAATGGTGTCACTATTAAGTATCTTGTAGCTGCACTACATGCAGCTATCGTTGCTACTTACACATTGCTAGCATGATAATTAGCAGCATGCAAGATGAACATCATGCTTGCGAATAGAGGGGATGATGTGATCGACATGCAACATATTGGCATGTTTTTGTATTACGCCTGCAATTTCTACGCACAGATATATTGATATGAATGCCATTTGTTTCCGTGGTGTTGTGCGTTTAAATATCCCGACAGCTTAGACAGATAGCTTACATACAGGTGTACTGAAACAGCTGTTACTTGTGTAGGAGTTGGTGTGCAATAAGATGTTCCAAGCAGCCGGAGACATACATAGTTTTCGCCACTCGAAATCATGTCCTCTGGCCAAATGACATGATACTTTTCGACACTCAAGTTCGGAAGTTTTCGATTGTCGGGGGTTTAATTTTCACTTGAATCAATGCTATTTGTATTCACTTCAATTCGCATTCATCGAAGTCGCAACAGATGTAATTTCGAAGTTCGAAACACCTGAGGAAATTTCACCCGTTCTTTTTCGCTGGTTTGATGCGGAATGTCGCATTTATCTTCTATAATGATATCCCCTGTAACCGCATCCAAGCCAGTTTCCGCTGCCGATGTACTACCGAACTTACAGGATACTACCGGACCCTATACAGGAGACTACTGAACCCTATACAGGAGACTACTGACCATATATAACTTTGTGAACGGTCCGCTGACGATGTGCCGCCGAACTCACAGGAGACTACTGGACCCTATACAACTTCGTGAACGGCATCACGACGACGCTGAACCCACGGCCGTACAGCAAGCGAATCATGGACATGATTGATAAATGGCGGGCAGGCGACTTCAAGGGCACCAATCCTTTTCTGATCGCGAAGTCGGTAATACAGCGCACTCCTATATTGCACCTAGGTAGCTCGAAACTTCTTCCTGGTGATGCATCGCGAATTCTGTGTACATGCCCTGTGTTGTGTGTTGTTGTGAGGCCGATTAGTCATCTGACCTGGCCCACCTTCTGGCGGGAACGATGTCGGAGTCGGGAGTTCGGATCCACACGTTTCCAAGACTATTCCTGGTAGGCACGCACGCATACATCACCATGTCTCCGACAAGCATTGTTTTGGTGTTAACATGCCCAACCAGCAATCCTGCTGGGTTTTGTGCCGAGTGGGAGTATTTTTTCAACTTATTCACTACATAGTGCCTCGTGGCCGTCATCCAAGCCTTCTCGCCCATGCAATTATTTCACCACCTCTATTTGTGCTTTTGATTGGAGTGGTCTGGATTTCCGATCACCACCTGCCTAGAAACTAAAGAACTTTTCTCTACCTGCCAGCAGCTGTCCTTCCAAATGGTGACAACTTTCAGTACCCACTGGGAATCGAACTCATTTTGTCCGGGCGGGGTACCAGCTCGCTCTGAGTTCTGCTACGTCTGCTGCTGAGCCTGCTGCTTAGTCTGCTGCCACGTCTGTTGCTGAGCCTGCTGCTGAGCCTGCTGCCACGTCTGCTGCTGATCCTGCTGCTGAGTCTGCTGCCACGTCTGTTGCTGAGCCTGCTGCTGAGTCTGCTGCCACGTCTGCTGCTGAGCCTCACGCTAGAGCTCACAAGCTGGTTCCAAGCCAGGCCTGTTGTGTTTAGACGGCTCCAGTCGGTGGGATGACAGTGCACTCAGCATGTTGTCCTCCTCAAACCTGTTAGGTGGAACACGGATACGTGACAGCGACTGGAGCGGCAACTGATCGAATCGTAGTGCTCCAGCCAACACTACCAGTTGACTACCGACATCACATGTATCATCACATCACACTTGCTACCCAATGCTAGATGGGTTGTCAGGTTTTAATGCGGAAAATCAGATGATACTGGCAAACGGCTCACGTTTAAATATAACTGAGCTATGGATAACGCATGGCCATGATAGTTCATACAATCTGAAGTCCAAATAAATCAGCTAACACCTACGCCGGAGGGCTTCTCACATAGCGCGCACCGGAGGCGGGTGGATTCGCTCCCCTCCCCCTGAGATATCGGAAGCTACCGAAGCCAGAGGCACACAAATTCGAGGGTAGATTGCGGCCGTAGTGGCCTCGCTTCAGTGTAAATTTCATGACCCTAGGTCATGAAACCCTTCAGGGTCATCTGACCCTGAAGGGTCAGATGAGGTCGGGATCGGCCACCACATGGCGGCGCCCCGCCACCGCACCGACGAAACCTTTGTGACTTTGAAAGCTCGAAGACCGAGCGACGGACCGGCCGGGGGGCGGTTGGCGACTGATCCTTTGTACCCACACTGTTCATATATTTACCAACGGATTTCGAAACGTGTTTTGCATAGGATGCGCATATCAATTGTTAACATAATCACAAGATTTCATTACAATTTCCCCGTCAGTTTATGATATATCAAAAACAGAACGGGTGGGTGTGTTCCGACCCCCCCCCCCCCTTCCGGTGCGCGTGTTAAACAAAAGACAGATGTCAGACATTGTACGGAAGCTTAATGCAGAACTAAACGCTGAGCTTCCTCCAGCCATTGCCGGCTGTTTGTGAAAAGTGAAACAGCTCATTGAAATTTAGCGAAGAATTTTGAGCAACAATAATTTAGCAACAATAAGCAGAAATGGAAGAAGTATTTTAAACAGTGTCTTCTTTCTCCTTCATTTGTGCTCCTCTGGTGATGCGCACGCATTGGCTCCCACTAGTTAATGCATGTACTACTTAGCTAGATGGCTTGGTACTTGGGCGTGAAACCAATAATTTATAACCTTGCTATACAAAACATTTCTGGCCAGTGGGGCAGCCAGAATTTTCCTAAGGGAGGGCTGACCACAAAAAGATGTGAAGAAACCGAGAACGCTTTCGGCGCACCAAGCGCACCGAAAACTTAAATTTTTCCTGGTTAAAATCTTTAAAAAGAATTGTTTCATGTACTGCATTTTTGGTTGCTAAGGGGACACCGGCCCACCCCCCTTGGCTGCGCTTCTACTTTCAATGCTTGGCACGCTACCAGCGGCTCAAAGCAAGTCTGAGTCTGTCCTCAGTAAAACATTGACTTTGTCTGAGTCTGTCCTCAGTAAAACATTGACTTTGTCTGAGTCTGTCCTCAGTAAGTCTGAGTCTGTCCTCAGTAAAACATGGACTTTGTCTGAGTCTGTCCTCAGTAAAACATTGACTTTGTCTGAGTCTGTCCTCAGTAAAACATTGACTTTGTCTGAGTCTGTCCTCAGTAAAACATTGACTTTGTCTGAGTCTGTCCTCAGTAAAACATGGACTTTGTCTGAGTCTGTCCTCAGTAAAACATTGACTTTGTCTGAGTCTGTCGTCAGTAAAACATTGACTTTGTCTGAGTCTGTCCTCAGTAAAACATTGACTTTGTCTGAGTCTGTCGTCAGTAAAACATTGACTTTGTCTGAGTCTGTCGTCAGTAAAACATTGACTTTGTCTGAGTCTGTCCTCAGTAAAACATTGACTTTGTCTGAGTCTGTCCTCAGTAAAACATTGACTTTGTCTGAGTCTGTCCTCAGTAAAACATTGACTTTGTCTGAGTCTGTCCTCAGTAAAACATTCACTTTGTCTGAGTCTGTCCTCAGTAAAACATTGACTTTGTCTGAGTCCGTCCTCAGTAAAACATTGACTTTGTCTGAGTCTGTCGTCAGTAAAACATGGACTTTGTCTGAGTCTGTCGTCAGTAAAACATTGACTTTGTCTGAGTCTGTCGTCAGTAAAACATTGACTTTGTCTGAGTCTGTCGTCAGTAAAACATTGACTTTGTCTGAGTCTGTCCTCAGTAAAACATTGACTTTGTCTGAGTCTGTCCTCAGTAAAACATTGACTTTGCATGCAGAGCATTAACTTTGCAACAACAAATTTGTAGGCTTTCACCACGCAAAACCCTAAATTTCTCCGCACTTTGCGCGTTGAAAGCTTTCTCTATTCAGTTACATTTTTGGTTCCCCCTCCTTAGGAAAATCCTAGCTGCGCCACTGGCTGCTATGACAAGCTGACTTGCCATAGCTGCTTATCTCCGGCGCTCGTCGTAAAAGGGACGATTGTTGTCCACCTGCCTCCGTCACTGGGGCGGTGTCTGCGCTTCTGCAGGTGACCTTCTACTTCACGCCGTGCCTGGAAAGGAGGTCAGGCAACGACGGAGAACTCGGCTGTCCCGGGCCGTGGATCAAGGAGCCCAGCTGGTACCTGGCCAACTTCGACGAGGACGACTACACAGTGAACGTCGCGCGGCCCGCCTACAACGAAATGGAGGTGTACCTCCACATGGAGGTGCGGCAGCTGAAGCGGTAGCGCCCTGGTCGCCGCCGCGGCTCCTGGGGTCTGTATCGTTCGGTCGTTTGGAGGAATCGTGGTGGATATGAATAGATGGGAGCAAATCACAGCCAAAGCAGGGTGAAAGCTTAGCTGTTATTGAATTGGAAGTAAATCCATGGCAGTGAGATTTGTCGAGTGAACGTGTTTTCTTCAATGTGTTTTGTTGGGTAGTAAAACGTATATTGTGATTACTACAAAGTCAAATGGCAAGCGTGGAAGGCCCGTAGAGTTGACATGAGTTGAATTGGGACGAAAAACGCACGTACAGCCATCTTTTTTTGGACGTGATAGCAAATGAAGAAGAGGCAAACTTTATACCGGGAAAGGGAAATGGGGAAAATGGGCTCCATAGTGCGACAAATCCCTCCCCTGTTTCCTTCATTGTCTGTGCCCCTGATCAAAACCACGCTTTTCGGAGTCTTCTTACAACAGCTTCAACAATACAACGTTTCGAAGTTGGATGCCACATTCGCATAGTGCGGGAGCTACCTGCGCTGCTTTTGACCATATCTTATTCCATATATTCCATTGACATCGTATGGCAGTGGTGCTGCGGTAAAGTAAATCGTTTTCTGACTACAGTGCTTTTAGCGTTAGCTCATGATTTACACTTAGCAAAACGTTAACTTTTAGCGATAGCACATGATTCACAATGAGTAAAACGTTCACTTTAGTAGTATTTGTACTGTTAGCACATGCTTTACAATTGGTAAAACGTTTACCTTTAGCAGTACTTTTAGCGTTAGCACATGATTTACACCTAGTAAAACGTTTACTTCTAGCAGTACTTTTAGTGCTAGCACATGATTTACATGAAGTAAAACGTGTACTTTAAGCAGTACTTCTGGCGTTGGCACATGATTTGCAATTAGCGAAGAACGCATCGAACATCATTCGCAACTAAAGTGTTCCTTGTGACGGTAAAAATGTCACACGACGTATTTGGGACTCCGTTGGGTTTTAGTGTATGCATCTCGCCAGTTATACCCCCATCAGTCACTCACGATGTATCATTTTCACTTCACGCTTTTCACATGGCATTCCCACCACCCTCACTGAGGAGGAGTCCTGTTGATTTATATGCTTTTGAGGGGGCAAGTGCCCCCTCAATGTGGGTTTTGCCCCCTCCGCCATAATTTCAACTTTTACCATGAGACCGTATGGAGTGTGGCCTCTCCTCAATCCATTTAGGCCCGCCCATTGGGCTTATGTATCGCGCCCCCCCCCCCCAATATTTTTCCGAAATCAACGCCCCCGATGAGGACATCTTAGTGTTTTTCAGCGCCAATTTCAAGCGGATTTATCGTTCGGATATTTTTCGGTTTTAATTGACGTTTATTCCATTGTTGTGATTATCTGGACATGGATTCCAATCGAGATTATCCTTTATACACTCTCTGGATCGGTGCATTATTCATGGAAGCACTGAAATTAAAGATCATGAATGAAATACGACCGATGCGGAAAGGTATGCAAAGCGTCAACCAAGATTGTCCTGAAGGCCAATGTGCTCCTACCAAGTGATTTTGATCGGTATGACAAAGACGGCGGTGACCATGCTCCCATGATACCGACACGAGAGACGTGGTGTTGACACGGTGTGACAAAGACAGCGGTAACCATGCTCCCAGGATACCGACACGAGAGACGTGGTGTTGACTCGATGTGACAAAGACGGCGGTAACCATGCTCCCAGGATACCGACACGAGGGACGTGGTGTTGACACGGTGTGACAAAGACGGCGGTGACCATGCTCCAAGGATGCCGACACGAGAGATGTGGTGTTGACACGGTGTGACAAAGACGGCGGTGACCACGCTCCCAGGATACCGACACGAGAGACGTGGTGTTGACATGGTGTGACAAAGACGGCGGTAACCACGCTCCCAGGATACCGACACGAGAGACGTGGTGTTGACTCGATGTGACAAAGACGGCGGTAACCATGCTCCCAGGATACCGACACGAGAGACGTGGTGTTCTCACATTTCAAGAAGCAACGTCTCGAGGATGAGCTGGAGCGGATCGACGAGCAACTGAACAAGATGAGCCAGTACGACGTTGATGATCCGCTCAGGATGAAGTACGACGTGCTCTTCTGCTGGGTGCGCCAGCAACCAGAGGACGCGTTCTTCATAGATGGCTGTCTCGACAAGCTCATTGCGTGAGTTAATGTCGCAAGCTGAGCAAGAGTGAACAGCTAGACAACCTCCATCGTGAGATCAACTTCTTGGTACACGGCGTGACGCTGGTTCCATCGTTCTAACCGGGAATTTACCCCCCCCCCCACACCCATCATACATCCCTGCTCAAGTTTTTCCTGGACGAAAATCGCATGTTGCTCGTTTACCTATAGCACATTAATTTTGATGCATTTTGATATCAGTTTTGTTTCGAGTTTTTGCCAGTGTTAAATTTAACCCCGCCTTTCCGGTCAGATCCTCACACCCCGTCTCGGTGGGGGGTCCCCCTCTAACTTGCAAACTAAGCGTTGCACGAAAACGAAAGTGGTGTCATCGGAAAGCGCTCGACGAGTAGGGTCCGACCTCCCGACCCCCCCCCAAATAAAAAACTCCACAAAAGTGACGTCACTAGACGTCACAGAGACGTGACGTCTATGTGACCATGTCTGACATTATGTTTTTAGCTTTGGGGAGTTAATTTTGGGGGTGATGAAAAAATATTTGGGATCAGAAAGGCAATGCGAAATCGATCATGGCCCTACATTTTTTGCCACCCAAAAAATAACTTTTTTTTTCAAAATTGTCAAAAATTTTAGCTTCCAATTTTCTTGAATATTTGTCTGGTGCATACAGCGGACGGCAAGACGTTGCTTTAGGTCAACTTGCCCTCATACAAATGATTACTTTAGCTAGAACCTTCAATTTTAGTCCTAATGGGCAAATACGCAAAACTGATCAGTCATCAAAAGCGAGAAAAAAATAACAACTTCCTCTGATGCGTTTCATTGCATCCCTAAAGATATGCAAGCGCTGGATGTTTCATTCAAGAATCTTTATCCGTTAACACGTGACGACTGGTTGATTTTTTTTTGGAAGGGACTTCACTTGCCCTTGAGTAACTTGTTGACCGCAGATGACCTGGCTTCACAATTTTCACATAACATGTCAAATTGCTGTGGGAAAATGTGTGCAAATTTTCGATGCGCTGCCGCCCGCAGTTTTTTTTCGCTATCCGTGGAAATCCTTAGGGGCGTACCCCCCCCCCGATACGGGACGGGTTAAGAGATATCGCATGCCACCCGTCCTACGGGCCACACAATCTAGCCTCAAAAGCTGTCGATAGCAACGCAGTCTTCAAAATGGATTCAGAAAACAAGGCTTGCATGAGCATACTGTTCAACATCAAGACATTCATCATGACCTGGATATCCTATTTGTCAGGGAATGTCTTAGAAGCCCATATTCCAAGGATTAACGACTTTTCTCAACTACGTTTCCATCAATTTCAAGCACATTTTGGTATGCAGTCATTTATGCTCGAAATAATTTCGGTGCATTAAGAATCGCTAAGCGCATCTAATGCTACTGCATTAGTATGGGCAGATGTTCAATCTTTTTTTTTAATTAGCGTTGTTTCAATTTGTGTTGCGTTGTTGTCGAAATGGTTTGCCGGTACAGAAAACTGCCTACGCAACTCGAAGTTGAAAATGCTGTGCCTAGCTGCCGAAATAAGCATTACCTTTACTGGCATGCATCTTTCATGGCAATTGATGATCAAAATGTGTGCTTAAATGTCACGTCAAAAGCCTGAAACCAGAATGTGTCACACCTGTGGGCATGCGTGTCACGTCACATGTGTCGCTGCGCTCGTCAGGAATGTGTAGATGACGTTCTACCCACTGGCGTGTCTGCTGTACGTGTGACATCACATGTGTCGCTGCGCTCGTCAGGAATGTGTAGATGACGTTCTACCCACTGGCGTGTCTGCTGTACGTGTGACGTCACATGTGTCGCTGCGCTCGTCAGGAATGTGAAGATGACCTTCTACCCACTGGCGTGTCTGTTGTACGGAACGGCGCTACTACAGCTGCTGGTAGCCATACTGACCCGCTACTTGCAGACTGCCAACCAATCAGCGGCCAGCTTCGGTGACCCCAGGTCAGTGGCCGTGACCCTTTGGTGATGCGTGACCTTCTATGGCCCCGGCTGAGTGGTCATGTTCCTGGGATAATGTATAACCCTCGGTGACCCCGGGTCGGTGGCCGTGACACTGGGATGATGAGTGACTTTCAATGATTCCGAGTCGGTGACCATGACATGGTGTATGACCTTCAATTACCCCAGGTCAGTGGCCGTGACACGGATGGTGTGTGCCCTTCAGTGATCCCGCATCCGTGGCTGTGACCTTTGGGTGGTGTATGACCTTCGGTGACCCCAGATATGTGACTGTGACCTTGGGCTGTTGTGTGATCTTCAGTGACTACGGGTTTGGTGGCTGTGGCATGGTGTTTGACCCTCAGTACAGACCCAGGGCGATAGCTGTGACCTTGGGGTGGTGTGGGATCTTCAGTAACCTCAGGTCGGTAGCTGTGACCTTGGGGTGGTGTGTGATCTCCAGTGGCCTCAGGTCGGTAGCTGTGACCTTGTGGTGGTGTGTGACCTTCAGTGACATCAGGTCGGTAGCCGTGACCGTGGCGTGGTATTGGTGTGTTACTTTCGACGACGCCAGGTCAGTAGCCGTGACGCAGAGTGGCGTGTGGACTGGGAATCGTGGGATGCCGTGGTAATTCATCCAGTAGGGAGATAACCTAAATCATATGAAACATTCCTCAGTTCTTCAAGTATTATTTTCTTCTCTACAACGGACTGTCGGGGCATATGCAGCCGACGATGTGCAACCCGCTGACACCAACCCGGTTTTGTCTGGATTAGCTCTTTCCCATGATATTTGAGAACCTCTAGATCTAGAGTGGAGAAGGGACTACCCTGGTTAACTTTGATCATGGGCGATCACGTAAAGGAGCGGTTGTGTTGTGATTATAGCACGAGTCGTTCGTGTGGCTACCAATTGTCGTCAAAGGATGCAGCACTGGACTCTTTTTCAGAATAAGGAATGCTGGGAACATCCACAAGTTTGTGCACAGCGCGTAGTGTATCGACAATTAAAAAAAAATTAACAGGAAGGTGCCGGAGACAAGGGCATGACATAGTCTCTTCCTCAGATGTAATATCATAGAGCTAAGGTGGCTGTTTTAAAGGTTATTTGGCGTCGGTCTTGGAACCAATACAGGGCTATGTGCGCTACATGACCAATGTAGTTAATTCGCCCTGAAGCCCAAATAACTAACTAATAGGAAGCTACATCTATGGGTTTCAACCTCAGTTTCGGCTTGTTTTCACTTGGATACATTCTCTTCAAGTACCTGGACGTCAGGGACCAAATATAAAGTTTCCAAACAGTGCATGCACCTGGACCCCCGACCTGACGCGCACACGTCACAAGTAGCAGTCAGTGGTCTCAGGTCAGATAATTGGCGGTGTCACAGTTGTAGCTGGTACACATGTCTAATGGGAAGGTTACATTATCCAGGGAGGACAGCATCACTTAACGCTGACTTTTGGAATTCGAATACTTGTGGAACAGCTTGCGGCACATGATCTTCAAGTAATTTTCAATGACGTGATTTTGGACCAAGTAAGTAGCTAGGCTCACATGATCAGGGTAAAGGGAGTCGATTTCCCCTGGATAAGAATAAACTAAGGAGTATGTATTAGCATATATATGAGCTGCACATAGGAGCTGTATTGACATGGAACCGGTTGCATGTATTCTGCTCAGGTAATGCTGTCCCGGCCATGCTAGATTAGACACAGTCGATCAGACGCTTCGTCTCTAATTCAGGCTTTTTGATTTTTAAGAGTAGCGCACGGTTTTGGACAATCAAGCAGGAGGAGGAGCCATACAGCTATTTTCTCATGGGATTTTCTAATTATAATTTTTTTCATCTTTATTTTCTCTCATCTCATTCTCATTCTATTTTCTAATACAGCTCATATTCTACACGTGAACAAAATATAATTCCGCAACAAACCACCTGTCGTCAAATAAACGTGAATAGCATTGCGGCTATTGGGTGTTGTGCTAACTCTGTCGGGAGTATCACGGGTTACCAGGGACCGCTCCTGTTCAGCGAGCCAGCCTCCGAGAACGTTTTGTTTGCACAATTGACTTAAGTATAACCCTCCAGCTGACCCTTTCTGCTTGTCGCGCGTCCTCCTCCCTATCACCATCGTTCCCCAAGCCCGGACCCCCCTGGGGATCCAGAGCCTCCGTCCACCTCACCAGGGTCATCCGACTCCTACGAGACGGACGGCACCGTCACGCCCTCACCGCCACACAACGCCTGCGAGGGCGTGAACACCACACAATAACACAACACTAATGCAGACACCCACCACTGAATTCTTCCTCCAATGAAATACGAGGTCTCTCATATCCCATTGGGCAGAATTCAAGGAATATATCATCAGAAATAAACAATTGATTGCCGCCATTCAGGAGACCAGATGGCGCGACAATGAACCATATAATTTTAAAATATTTGGTTATACTCTTTATTCCCAAAACAGAAACACTACATCACGCGGCGGCGGGGTAGCCTTATTCGTCTCGAACACCTTTCTTCATCGCCCTATCTCCATTCCCAATGACCTGAATTTTATTGCAGTATCTGGCCAAATTGCACAACTAGAGCTTACTGTACTTTCCCCCTATCTTCCTCCTAGGCATACACCATCTCTAACTTCTGTAACCAATCTCTTCGGTCTTCTCCCACACCCCTGTCTGGTGCTGGGTGATCTCAACGCCCACCACCAGGCATGGGGTTGTCACACCACATCCCAGCGCGGACACCATATTGAAACACTCAACACCCACAACATGGTCTTTTTAAACGACCAAACACCCACACACACCACATACATCGCCCCGTTCAGCCCGTCTGCCATTGACCTCTCCCTAGCCTCAGCTTCTATCTCACCCCTCTTCTCCTGGCACGTTCAACCCGACCCCTTTTTGGTGATCACTTTCGCATCCACATTACCCTCGAACGCTCAGCCCAGTCTAGAGATCGTTTATTTATACCCAACTGGAACGTTCGCAAAGCGAAATAGCCATCTTTCTCCCAGGAAATTGATAATCTTATCCCACCCCAGTCTCACCCCCCAATCTTGGCATTGCTCAATACTATACTACTCGCGGCAGAAAAGCACGTACCCAAAACTCGTTGCCCACCCGATCGTAAATCCGTGCCGTGGTGGAACGACGAGTGCAAACGAGCCGTTGCCTCACGGCGGCTGGCTGAGCGGAAATTTCTGGAAAACCTCACTGTACAAAACTTGGTAGAAGCCCGCGAGGAAAAACTACGCTATCAGCAAATCATCCTTTCGGCCAAGAAACACAGCTGGCAACTCTACTCCAACACATTCAACCGTTTCACCCCCATCTCCCAAATCTGGACTCAACTTCGCTCCTTCTCCAATGGCAGAGCCCCACACCGCGCATTCCCACAACTCACAATTAATTAACAGCACATAACTGAGCCCACAGCCATTGCGGAACACTTTCGCCACTTATTACTCCGACATATCTTCCAACACTCAATACTCACAGCACACCACCTCATTCATTCGCGACACTCTTGCTACTTGCGACTTCGACTCAGACAACTCCGAACCCTACAACGCACCCTTTACCCCCTATGAACTACATTTATCCATCTCCAAGGTATCCAGTAGAGCTCCTGAATCTGATCACCTGACATATCTCTTCTTTCAAAATATCTTTGACTCTCGTAAAGATAACCTCCTCTCGGCACTAAATCAACTATGGACTGACGGCACTTTTCCACCCTCTTACTATCTCGTACTATCATCCCTATACCTAAGCCTTCCAAACCTCGACATCTCTCATCTAGCTATCGTCCTATCTCTCTCACTAGTTGTGCTTGCAAAATTTTTGAGCGCATGGTTAATGGACGAATCAGAGTCTATCTTGAAAACAACAAAATTATATCCCCCTTTCAAAGCGGCTTCCGACCAAGGCGAAGCACCGCTGACAACCTAATCGAAATTGTGGATTCAATCCAGCGTGGTTTCGGGCAAAAATCCGAAACCATCGCCCTTTTTTAGACCTAGAATCCGCGTTTAACAAAGTACACAGTTCTGCCCTTCGAACTAAATTACACCGTATTGGTGTCAAGGGCAGAATGGCCACCTTTATCACAAACTTTCTAGAAAATCGCTCCTTCGTCGTCCGCTGCGGCAACATTCATTCCCGGCCCCAGACTCTCGACCAAGGCATCCCGCAAGGCAGCGTCCTATCTCCAACCCTCTTTCTTATCATGATCAACGACGTATTAGAACAACTTCCCCTAATTTATCCCCTACTAAAATGTTATCTCTATGCCGACGATTTGGCTATTTGGTGTACGCACCCATCGGCAGATTCAGCGAATCACGTTAGCCAACTCGCCATGAATCACATTGATTCATGGTGCTCCCTCTGGGGGCTACAGATCTCCCCCACCAAATGGGTCACTATGCTCTTTTCCCGGCTTCCCAGACACATCCCGCCTAGTAAACCGCTCCGCTATCGCGATCAAATTATCCCCCTCCAAACCTCCTTCAAATATCTCGGAATTATCCTCGACCAAGGATTTTATTTTGGCCCCCAAATCACCTATATTAAACAGCGCTGCGCTGTTCGACTTAATCTCCTGCGCTGCATCTCCGGTCGAGACTGGGGTGCAGACAGGACGACTCTTACCAAAATGTACATTGCACTGATTCGTTCAATCCTGGAATACAATGCGTTTATCTTCGATCATATATCTCCAACACTCACCAAGTCACTGTAATGCACACACAACCACGCACTCCGCCTCATCACCGGAGCACACTGCACCACACCTACCACCAGTCTCCGGGGTGAGACCAACCTCCTTAGCCTACAACAACGCATAACACTACAACTCGTTAGATACCACTTCAGGACAACAACACAGCTAAATCACCGCTCCAATGTCGCATGGACTAAACCCCCGGTTCGGCGTTCCAAAAACAAAAATAAATACAGCATTGCCATTCACTTGAAGCAGGTTCTCACATCCACACTGAAATTTCCGGAGGTTACCCCTGACCGAGTTCCCCCTTCTCACATTTTCGCACATGAAACACCCCAAACACGAGTATCTCTTTAGGCACAATAAAATCCCTATCGAAGTCCAAGTTAAGTTTTTTTATATCAAGAGGCCCACCCACAACACACCTTCTTTTACACGGACGGCTCACGTATCAGCAATGGTACGGGAGCCGCATGGTGCGGTGGGCCCGACACTGGTCAAACCAAATTAACACTTCACCATTCGGTATACACAGCAGAACTAGTCGCCATACTCACTTGCCTCCAAGACATCACGGCGCAACACATCTCTACCCCTACTACAATATGCATTGACTCACGATCCTCCGTGGACGCCCTCGCGGCACTACACAATACCACGCACCCCACGCTCCACGCCATCCGACACCTCTACAATGACAATCACGCACACCTTCAGCTCACCCTGCTCTGGATCCCCGGACATAGGGGTATCCCGGGAAAAGAAAGGGCAGATGGTCTCGCCCGCGCGGCGATCGACCTCCCCGCTAACGATGGAGCTCCGGTGCCCCCAGGGGATCTTCTATCCCTCACAAATATTGTATTAAAAAATATATTCAGGCCTGCTGGTCACACAACACTACACACCTGCACGCTATCAAGCCCACACTCTTCAGCTGGCCCTCCTCCAACCAGCGCACTCGTTTGAACGAGGTGGCACTCGCCAGACTTCGCCTCGGACACACCAAATTGACACACGATTGTATTTTTCATCGACCACACCGCCTTCCACTTTGTAGCACATGTCACGTCCGCATTACTGTCACCCATATCTTACTTAACTGTCCAGCAAATGCTCCTCACCGTCGCGATATCATCCAGTATTTCACCAACATCCATTCACAACTTTCGCTTCGAGCTCTCCTCGGGAATGAGCACCCGGCACTCCTCGAGTTACTTTTCCGCTTTCTACAAGACACCAAACTCTCCGAACTGATCTAAAGCCTCTGTTGCATTTACCTGATCCAAGCTAGTATGATGTGAAGCTAAAAGTTATATGACACGCGCTACACTCCTCACTGGCTGTATGACTCCGCTACACACCTCTTCCTCTCCGACGTCGCAAAACACATACATATAGGTTATCTCACACTAGGTAGACAGGATCCGATCCAATTTGGCCAAAACGGACGGATTTCCTTATGAAATTGCGCTTGGATTTTACCTACGGGTTTTCCTCGCTCTGGGTGCCAGGCCTCCGCTTCGCTTCGCTTCAGGTCTCAGGTGGGCAGTGGAGCCTCTCCGTGGGCTGTGAAGCTGCCCACCCTCCAAATGTCCTTCCATTGTTATGATTGTATGTATGTATGTATGTATGTCTGAACATGTACCTGTTTGCCATGTATGTATCGTCCCTCTACGCCATGTTTCTTGTTTGACGGCGTCTCTCCTGTCTTGCTTAGTTGATATAACCGGATGTCACATAAGCCGGATTAACGTAATTCCTTCTTTAACGTAACAATCTCTAGCAGATGGCACTTTTCCTCAGCTAAAGATTTAGGGGAAAATATGGTCCCCGCCGAAATATTGTCGCGCGTCCTTCTCCCTATCACCATCTCGTTTCCGGCGAAATATTTTCGCGCGTCCTTGTCCCTAAAGCCATCTGGTCTCCGCCGACATGCACCCGTGCGCCGCCTGTGGGTGTGGATGTGTAGCACGTCACCCTGACGTCACCCAGTGGCCACGTCTGACTGCTGTGACGTCACTATCCAGACTGACGACATACGGTTGCCTGCTGGGTCGAGCGAGCGAGACACTGCCGCCGGAGGCTGGCGACAGTGCTGCCGACTACCGGGGAGAGGACGAACTAGCCGAGGGAGGTATCCGATTGGCCGAGCCCAAGGTGCGCCGAAAACCAGCCAGCCGAGCACGGCCGCCTACGCGCGCAAGTAAGGCCCCGAAACCCGCAAGGAAGCGGGGTAGAATGAGGCCAGCTAAGCCAAAAAGGAAGACAGTGAAAAATAAGAAAGTGAAGAAAAGCAAAATAGGGAAGAAGAAGAAGATAAAAAAGAAGGGAAAGAAGAAGATAAAAAAGAAGGGAAAGAAGAAGAAAAGGCGTTTGAAGAAGAAAAAGAAGCGTGTTTGAGTTTAATATGAGTGCGTGAAATGTGAATCCATGTGCATTGTAATTTCAATAACGAGTGATGGTGCGAATAATCTAATACGATATTCCCTTGGTTACTTCTCCCTGTCTGTGAGACCATGCCTATGGTCTTCCTGACCAGCCAGTCCAGGATCGGTACACTGAAGGGCTTATATGCTGATGCACATCTTAGACTCACATGAAAAGCTTGCTCTTGGAACATATCGATTATATATATACACATATATATATATATATATATATATATATATATATATATATATATATATATATATATATATATATATGTGAAGCCAAAATTTCGGGGAAGTTGAAAAGCGCGAGAGAACCAAATGTAGTAAGGACTTCTGTCGCTAGAAGGGACGAACATTACCCTTCGTGACCCAGTGTGCAAACAGCAGGCAAACTGACGGGCTACTTTCTTGGGTTACATGAGTTTATGCAAGATGGGTTTTCGCTGTTCGGCAATTTTGTTCTCCAAGTAAAATGGCTGGTTTTTGGATAGAGAATTTGCATCAAATGTTGCTTTAACCTCATAAAAATCAGGGGTGTCCATTTGCACCCTTTTATGGGAGCAATGCCTCTCCCCAATGTTGATCTTGGCCAACACCCTCCCCCCACCCCCACCCCGCTCTGTGTTCATTTGTCCCCAGGGGTGTCGATTTTTGAAAAGACATTGGGCGGAGGGCAAAGTGTCAATACGCTAGAACCCCATCCCTCAACCAAAACTCACCTGATTTCGCCCACTTGTATTTTCAGAGCTCAGAAATGCTGATTTTTCTGTTTGACGATGTTTGTGTTTATATTTATTCAACATAATCACCGACAGGGAAAATCGTCCAATAGTAGGTGAAGCCACATAAGTAAGAGAACGGTGCACAGTACATGTCAACATAAAAACTCTGAGTCAATGCATGCAACTACAGTGTCATACAGTGGGTTCGGATCCATCGTCACCGTCACCCTCCCCTCCACGCACCAACAAACACACACTGGCTTAAATAAAATGTTTCAGCGTCCATATGCAGGCTAAAACACACCTGCCTTGGTGGAATATCGGATCACAGCAGACCTGGACTGTGACGACGATGGGTGAAGGTATTCCCATGGTGACTAACATTGGGGAGGGGCGAAGCCAAAGTTGTGGTGGGGGCGAGTTCAGGGTTGGGGAATGGGCACAGTCTCCACAAAAACATAGAAATAGACACAAATGTCGTGTGATTAATCACGTGCATTGATGCAGTCACCATGATCGCCGAGTCTAGTCGGTCGCCACACACGACACCAAGCATACTAAAATGCACAACGGGTCACATACATCAAGCAGTGCAATCGCTTTACTACTCTTTTTTTACAACAGCGTTAAAATTTCGTCCGTACCGAATGGCGCAGCCAAGAGCAAGAGTAGGACACACTGGGTACATGCCTGATGCTACTCTGGTGACGGTCAAGGAGTCCGAAAAAAGTCAACCCAGGAGATTCCCAGAAAGACCATCCGATGGTACAGAAATGGATATGTCGGCTCGAATGGCTTCTTTGCTAGGGTCGGAAATATAAAGTACAAAACTTAGGAACAATGGAATAATGGCATAAATCAGAACAGTTTTCAAATCGGCGGAACTGGCATGGTCCCGGCCACGGGTGTGTCGCAACAAGAGCACTGCAACCCTGGCAGTACCTGTAATCCTTTCCCTCCCCGAGGAAAAGCCAAGGGCGGAGTCTTCTATACCTTTAATGGGGCCTGTACCCCACTATCTTTGCCTTCCTGACATTTACCAATTTTATTTTTTACTTTCCCTTGTAAATTGACTTGGGACCGGTCAAAGAGGGTAATATTTCCAATTTGCGTGTAAAGAAAATATACGACCTTCAATATACCAGGTGCTGAGTTGACATCAAAGGTAACGATAAAGCTTATACTTTATTACTCAACGTTTCGGCCAGGGGCCATCGTCAGGAGTGATGAAAAAAGCTGAAGCTGAAAAAAATTGAAAAAAGCACGCGGGAAAAAAGCGTGCAAAGACACGTGGAATGCAGAAAAGCCTCCTCAGTGGTGCAGACACTCACAGAAACTCCAAACCAGAAACAAACTATGTCAAGAAGAATTCCTCTGAGGAAGCCCGAGCCCGTGATCCATATACACATCAATGCATACACTCACGCACATATATATACTGTATCCAATATAACGCGTAATACATACTATATATAATTTATGTTTATGTAATTTTATGTGATATACCAAGACGTCGTTTGTGTGTTTACACCCTCTAAAACATAGAAAAGAAACAAAACAGTACACTAACAAACACGCAAACGACGTCTTGGTATATCACATACAATTGCATAAACATAAATTATATATAGTATGTATTACGCGTTATATTGGATACATGTCTATATATGTGCGTGAGTGTATGCATCGATGTGTATATGGACCATGGGCTCGGGCTTCCTCAGAAGATTCCTTCTTGACATAGTTTGTTTCTGGTTTGGAGTTTCTGCGAGTGTCTGCACCACTGAGGAGGCTTTTCTGCATTCCACGTGTCTTTTTGCACGCTTTTTTCCCGCGTGCTTTTTTCAATTTTTAAGCTTCAGCTTTTTGATGATGGCCCCTGGCCGAAACGTTGAGTAATAAAGTATAATCTTTATCGTTACGTTTGATGTCAACTCAGCACCTCCTGGTATATTGAAGGTCGTATATTTTCCTTACACGCAATGTCTAAAACCCAGGAGCATCTAAGAGCCATTCTTCGTTGTATTAAACAATATTTCCAAATCTCCAAACGGCCGCCATTCGCAGTAGTTGCAGCGTAGCAACACCGAACTTAAAGCATACCGTTATTTCACCGAGTCAAACAACTCTGCTCTCTCGAAGCTTTAACACGCGCCCTGGAGGGCCTCTGAAAATTACGCGCATTGGAGGGGGGGGGGGCGGATTCCGCCCCTTCCCTGCGATCTCGGCTCCTATTGAAGCTGGAGTACCGAAATTCTAAAGGTTGATGGGTACAGTAGTGAACTCTATTGTGTGCAAATTTCATGACCTTAGGTCAATATCTTCAAGGTCAAATAAGGTCACATGTTAAAAAAAAAAATTGTTTTGCGTGGCTTGGCTTGTCATTGTTATGGATCGCTGATTGTGTTTAAATGCTCTAAAATTGGCATCAATGATGTTTTGGACGTTACTAATGATGCAATACAGATGCTAGACCCGGAATTTGACCTCAGGTCACCTATATAGCAGCACTTTATCAGGTCAGTTACCTGTTCCAGTTAACGGAACCGGGTCGCCCGCCCGACTGCTCCGTCGGGCGGCTCGGTGCAATCGGCTTCACGAAGAAAGGAGTAAAGTACATGAATAAAGTATGGAAACGCTTAGGTACACAATGACAAACAGTAGTTTTCAGGATGTGTAGGGTGCATACATGCAAGGTGACATCAATCACATGACAGTCATTTGCATTTATGACAACACTCCAGTTGACCAAGTTTGGTTCCAATAACCTGTCATGAACTTCACCTGACTTGACCTCGGTGACCTAACATGACCTTGAAACTATAATGCATAACAATATACATCAAACAAGTCGCTAGTGTTGTCAAGAACACTTCCCTTTTGCCAATGTACCGGATGCACATCAGCGCCGATTTTTGTGCTCTGGCGCTACGAAATGTTATAAATTTAACGACCTCTAACTCGAAAAAAATGTTCGGCCGATTTCCGTTTTTCTTGCTTTAAACGACGCGCCGGTCATTTCTAAACAGGTACGCAAAAAAATGGTGTATATCGACCGATAAACTCTGAAGTTATGTACGAAAAGCCGGAGGGGTGGGCGGATTTCCTCCCCCCCAACCCTCCAGTGCGCGTGCTAATTAAGGTCAAGGTTACTGAACTGAGGTGAGGTCAAATACAATCTTCTTATCGTAGTGAGGGGAAAACGGGTCATGGAGAACGTGATAAAAGTATGATATAGAAGTTCTCCGTTCAAATATCTGACAAGGTTAATGACGTAAGGTAAGGTCAAGTATCATGTATAGTCTACGCTGCCGTCTTATGTGTGTGGTTCTGAATTTTTGCTCGTCAGCTGCTTCGGCTATATTGCGTCCGCACTATCGTCTTGTGCCGAATGCTGCTGTTCCATTTGAAGTCAAATTTCAAGTCTGTTTCCGAGCTAACCAAGTAACGCATCATGCCATTGGGTGGACGACCACTGACCTGAGATGACCCGACTTCGCGTGACCGGACCTCATTTGTTTCTGTTCCGGGGCAAATACATAGAGGTGCAAAATGTCGGACAGTAGGAACAAATGGCAGACATAAAAGGAGTTTTCATATAGGCGCGAGGGACATGAATAAAGTGACACGGGTGCCGCAGCCAAAAGCATTTCTGGCTACGCCGCTTTTAGTAGACGTAAGCATTTCTCTCGCCGAGGCAAGGTTAGTCTCGCTGCTACAGAGTATGCTTTTCTGATGGCATCAATGTCCATTGATCGAAACGTACAACAAGAGCAGCTGTGACCCAAATAAATTCAGCTGTGACGAATTGGGAAATATTAAAACATGGGTGACGTGGGTACCCATTGATGGTAAGGTGAAACCGTAGGATGCAAGAAGTGGCAACTAATGCACATAAAACCGCTCTGAAAGATGATGCAAAGCGGTAACTAATCCCATATTGTCCACTGTGACGTACCAGGGCCGTGAAGTAGGCACCGTTCACAATGGTTTCATTTATACTCTGCAATCCTGGATGAGAGGACAATTTTTGAGTGATCGAATATGGAGAGGATACTCCCCAGGAGTTCCCCAATCTTCATCAAATTTACCATTGAGCCTATGGTGTTTCATGGCAAAAATAATTGACCTAAACACCTTTTCGTCCCCCTGTCCAAAGTAAGTCGCGAAGCCCATCACAGAGACAGAGACAGAGACAGGGAGAGGGAGAGGGAGCGAGAGAGAGAGAGAGAGAGAGAGAGAGAGAGAGAGAGAGAGAGAGAGAGAGAGAGAGAGAGAGAGAGAGAGATGGAGATGGAGATGGCGATGGCGATGGCGATGGCGATGGCGATGGCGATGGCGATGGCGATGGCGATGGAGATGGAGATGGAGATGGAGATGGAGATGGAGATGGAGATGGAGAGGGAGAGGGAGAGGGAGAGGGAGAGGGAGAGGGAGAGGGAGAGGGAGAGGGAGAGGGAGAGGGAGAGGGAGAGGGAGAGGGAGAGGGAGAGGGAGAGGGAGAGGGAGAGGGAGAGGGAGAGGGAGAGGGAGAGGGAGAGGGAGAGGGAGAGGGAGAGGGAGAGGGAGAGGGAGAGGGAGAGGGAGAGGGAGAGGGAGAGGGAGAGGGAGAGGGAGAGGGAGAGGGAGAGGGAGAGGGAGAGGGAGAGGGAGAGGGAGAGGGAGAGGGAGAGGGAGGGGAGAGGGAGAGGGAGAGGGAGAGAGAGAGAGAGAGAGAGAGAGAGAGAGAGAGAGAGAGAGAGAGAGAGAGAGAGAGAGAGAGAGAGAGAGAGAGAGAGAGAGAGAGAGAGAGAGGGAGAGAGGGAGGGAGGAAGGGAGGAAACACGGAGAAAAACAGCAGAACCGGGCGACCGGGCGGCTGGCCTCCCTTCCTAGAGGAAGCACAACCCTCTCCTGGCCATCCTGGAGGACATGGCGGATGACCCGACAAGTCGGCCGGAGGTGGCCGGTACCGCCAGCGGGCTAAGCAGGCTGCTGCGGGACCTCGGGTTTTTCCTCGGGCCCCGGACAGAGCTGCTGTTGATGGGGCTGACGACGCCGGCCATGTTGATGGGGCTGTCGATGTCGGCCAACCTCCAGGGCATCAGTACCCCCTGCGAGAGGTCGTCCTGCTCCAGCGCTAGTGTTTTGAGCGCTTCTGGCAGGAGATGGTGCTCCAGCGTGAGCCAAAGCCGACCCAATCGCTCTGCACGTCCGGCCCGGGGCCCATCCTTCGGCTCAGGGACTTTCTCTCGCAGCTCGAGACATTTTCCGTCTGGTCTGATTGGTTGGTTATTGGTTTTACGACACGTCGACCGTTGAATCATATAGCGTCGCCAATCTCTCACGCCGATTGGTCGCGGGCGAAGAGTAGCGACAGGCGAGATTCGAACCCACAATCTTTCGATTGCGAGACGAGCATCTTACCCCTAGACCACTCGTCCCCCCCCCGTCTGGTCTGAGTCCCCTCTTTAAAAGCTTTGGTCTCCATCACGCTGTGCGGTTTCGGCCCCCATCGGTTCAGGGGCCCTTCATACCGGCTGTGGGCCCCCTCCGACGGCCTGGGTCTTCCCGTGGATTGTGGTTTTCCCCGTCGGCGCAAGGGCTCTTCTTAGCGATCCAGGGCGTCCTCTGTCACGCCGGAGACCCTCTTTCAACAGCTTGGGCCCCTCCATCAGGTCAGGCGCCCTTACACGGCACGGGGCCTATCAGTCACCGCAAGGGCCCGAGGTCCTCTCCGGCAACTAGGACCCTCCCCTCAGTCATCTCATGGGCGCTCTTTGACGATCGAGGGCCTTTTCCAGCAAGCTTGAGGCCCATTTTCAGACGCCTGGACCCTGTCAATCAGGTCAGGGGCCCTTTCTTCGGCTTGGACTCCGCCGACAGCCCTGAGGCTCTTCGTATTGGCACCGGGCCCTCTCCATCAGCCCGAGACCCCTCCGTCGACCCAGAAGCCCTTAACGTCTTAGCCAGGCCAAGGGCCCTCAACATCTTCCTAAGGGTACTCTCCCTTGACTCGGGACCCTCTTCGTCGGTCCAGGGGCCCTACACACCGGCCCACTACGGGCTCCTGCATGGACGCCTTGAGAGGCCCTTGCGGGCACCCTTCGACCATCCTGGGGAGGGGTCGGCTGCCCCCATCGCCCCTGGCTACACCACGGTATTATTACTGATGTTGACACTTATCTTTAAAGAATCATTCGTACTTCCAAATTATGCCCATCAATATCGATTCTGCCAAAATGATGTGATCTTTTTCCGCTACAAAAAGACAGTGAACATGAAATGAGGCCATGCTGAGAGCATGAAATGAGGCCATGCTGAGAGCATGAAATGAGGCAATGCTGAGAGCATGAAATGAGGCCATGCTGAGAGCATGAAATGAGGCCATGCTGAGAGCATGAAATGAGGCCCTGCCTTTGCTGAGAGCGTGTGTGCAGATGCGTCAGCCTTCTGCGTCAAGCCATCCAGGCCCAAACCGTCAGCCTTCTGCGTCAAGCCATCCAGGCCCAAACCGTCAGCCTTCTGCGTCAAGCCATCCAGGCCCAAACCGTCAGCCTTCTGCGTCAAGCCATCCAGTCCCAAACCTCAGTCAAGCACGCACGCGTGCACGCATACGCACGGCATATACAAATACATAATTTCCATGTGTTTTGTAAAGTTGCACATAGGTTGTGCAACGCGTACATATATTATTGTCATGTACTCGCGCAATCTTTTTTCCTTCACATTGCATGACACTGCACAAACCTGAAGCGAAGGATAATTAATATTAGCTGTATTCTATATATCGTAAACATTTCGTTATATATATATACGTATATATGATTTGGGATGGGATGCAACTGTTTCCATTTGTGTGCTTTTCTACTGATAATTCACTAGTTAGGTATTTGGGCTTTTGGGCGCTTCGACCAGAATCGATTATTCGCGCCCACTACCGATGCTTCCGAATTTAATCATATTGTATCCAGCCAACCAGACAATTCGGTATGAAGCACATCCAGACCATCACTATATTCTTTCACATCAACATTGAAAGCGGAACTCTGGAACACATTTTGAAACCGTAGCACACACATGAGTATAATACGGATGCATCGTATCGTTGGTTATTTGGGCTTAGGGCCGCATCGACTGCTTCGGTCATACAGCGTCTAACGGATGCATCGTAAAGACATTATACCAAGTACATAATACGATGAATTCGAGGCAAACATCAGGTTACACATGCCGTTAGAAAATGTGAGGCAGGTATTGGTCGAGAAGTCGAGACCAAGTTGTGATAGCATTGCATTGCGCCAGTTCCAATATCGCAAAGTGGCCAACCATTGCTGTTTATGGTAATGAAAATGGAATGAAAACAGACCGGCCGTGTGTATGCTGCTGCTCCCTGTTCATACTGTACGCACAATCCTGTTATACTGCTCCCTGTTGATGACTACATTAGCTCAGGATAGCTGATGTCATCTATCATAAATGTTAACAGACACAGCGAAGTTCAATGTGAGGTGAAAGCGTTTAAACAAATAAGCCTGGATGTAGCCACCTACAATAGCATGGACATCGTGTTTTTGTTGCTTTGGTGTCAGTTGTAATTTATCTTCCGCATAGCACTACATTGCACTTGGAACAAACACTGGTACTGGCGCCAAGGTCATGCTTGCTGTGGATACCTGATCACTCCTAACCATACAGATACCACCGTTTATGACAACTGCACACTCAGCATGTCTTGTGCTGGTTTCCCCAGCACTTATTGGGCAGCTTCAGAAGCTACCTTTCGTCCATGCTCGGGAGCAAGCATCGGCGTATGTCGGTAAAACGCCGCGACTTGATGTTCTTGGACGTCTGTACAAAGGCAATCGGAAAATGTTGAGACAATATACGTGCATTGGTGGTTGTCACACATCGAGCAGGAAATATACGACGTACTGCCGAACAGCTATGCAGCTTGCACTCCAACGTTGAAATGTTGAATGCTTCAAGAAGCATATTCGAGTCAGGAACGCCACAACCTGATTTCACCGTCAATTTAGGAACAGGTTGTCTGATGCATGTAATCGGACTATCAAAGTAAGGCCTACCATATACCAGACGAGCGGCATTATTCCTGAAGTTCGACTGAAAGAGGAACATAGCTGAGAAAAAGTACGCCGAGGGTAGACCGCACATCAGTACGTGTGGGCTGGGCGTAGAGCAGGAGTAGAATGCACCTTCGAAAGCACCGATACTTCCACACTGTACCTGACCGGACTGCGACCGAGCTGGGCTAACTGATCACCAAATGTGCCAGCTCCAGCTTAGAACGCACCGATACTTTCACAACTAACCTGTCGGAACAAGAAGATAGCTGTGTCGTTCACACTCGGCGACAATTGACACCAGATGACCGAGTGCAGGCGGGTCATCTGGTGCCACTCAGCGACAATTGACACCAGATGACCGAGTGCAGGCGGGTCACCTGGTGCCACTCAGCGACAATTGACACCAGATGACCGAGTGCAGGCGGGTTATCTGGTGCCACTCAGCGACAATTTACACCAGATGACCGAGTGCAGGCGGGTCATCTGGTGCCACTCAGCGACAATTGACACCAGATGACCGAGTGCAGGCGGGAACACCGCGGCGGCCGTGCTTCTCTCGAAGCTTGGCAATATGTGTGTGGCTCATCAGCCTGATGTGGTCAGTTAGCACCATTCGACCTAGCCGGCACACACCGGGTGACCACATGTACACCGGACTCCACATACACACCGGGTGACCTCATGAACTCCACATACACACCGGGTGACCTCATGGACTCCACACACACACACACACACACACACACCGGGTGATCACATGCACACCGGACTCCACACACCAGGTGACCACATGGACACCGGACTCCACACACACCAGGTGACCACATGGACACTGGACTCCACATACACCAGGCGACCACATGGATACTGGACTCCACATACACCAGGTGACCACATGGATACTGGACTCCACACACACCAGGTGACCACATGGACACCGGACTCCATACACACCAGGTGACCACATGGACACTGGACTCCACACACACCAGGTGACCACATGGATACTGGACTCCACATACACCAGGTGACCACATGGATACTGGACTCCACATACGCCAGGTGACCACATGGATACTGGATTCCACATACACCAGGTGACCACATGGATACTGGACTCGACACACACACCGGGTGACCTCATGGACACCGGACTCCACACACACACACCAGGTGACCGCATGGACACTGGACTCCACATACACCAGGTGACCACATGGATACTAGACTCCACATACACCAGGTGACCACATGGATACTGGACTCCACACACACACACCGGGTGACCACATGGACACCGGACTCCCCACACACCAGGTGATCACGTGGACACCGGACTCCCCACACACCAGGTGATCACGTGGACACCGGACTCCCCACACACCACGCACACACCAGGTGACCACGTGGACACCGCACTCCCTGCGCTGACTAGATCACGTGTGTTTCGGGACACACATACCTGGCAGCTCCAGGAGTGACGGACCTCCGCCGGGACAACACGGACGCGACGCTTGGCCTGTCAGCCACCAGCAGCCAACCACCGCCTCCAGCAGCCTGGGTCACAGTCACCGGACGCGGCCCCAATCACAGCCGGACTATCACCCGTGTCCCCACAGCGGCTCTCCGGCCTCGCGCCACGGACCAGTCCAACCACACGGCACGCGTCGCAGTCGGCCAACGGCCACGGGACGCATGAACCCCGGCCACCGGACGCATGAGCCCCGGCCACGGGACGCATGAGCCCCGTCCACGGGACGCATGAGCCCCGGCCACCGGACGCATGAACCTCGGCCACAGGACGCATGAGCCCCGGCCACCGGTCAGGCAAGGCAGAGCCGGATCGGTACCGGCAGTGGCGCTGCACTTCCGTCCGAGTCCATCCTGATCCAACCACAGGGCGGCAGCGTTGTCAGCAGCCTGACTGATTGCCCACAAGCATGGGTGGAAATCCTGTCTTCCCTTCCTGACGGACTGTCACAGAGGAAGGTCGCGGTGGCTACAGTCACGTGACGGCTCCCTGACGGACTGTCACAGAGGAAGGTCGCGGCGGCGGCTACAATCATGTGACGGCTTCGTCGTGAGAGGCGGCCACGAACATCGGTCGATTGTCCACGGATCATCGGAGACGCCGGAACAGGACACGCGGCGGCTCTGAGAACCGGAACGCCGGAGAAGCCGGAACTGCTCAGACACACCGGTACTGGGGAGACGTCAGAAGTGACGCGCTGCGCCACGCCTCGCCGCCGTTACGCGGCGAGCGGCACGCGCTCGCGCTGCTTCTGGCGCGGCGGCGACTCGGCTTCAGCCGGCTCGCCCGACTCGGGCCTCGGCTCGGGCAGTGGCTCGGCCGGCACCTCTGGCAGCTCGACCTCAGCTGCCACCAGCGCGTCCAGCTCGGCCAGCACAGCGTCCTCGTCCTCGGCAGACAGCTGGCCAGACAGCAGCTCGTCGATCTCCTGAAACCGGCAAACCGCTCACTGGCATCGCCGGACACATGTACTTCTCGGCTAACGACCCTGCTGTCACGGGAAAATTTCGCTTCGTTACGTGACTGAGTTATTGGGCTTCAGGGGGCATCAAAGGCATTGCTATAAGCGCCACCTACGGCGGAATAAATTTACCCGGCTGTCCAATAAGCATCGCTCGTCCTGCATCCAGCTCGGCGCTTACACTGCGTCCACAATAAGCTCACCTTCGCAATTACCAACCGTCACAGATTAGCAACGCAAGATGTCCCCAGCTGTCACGGTGTGCAACCTGCCACCCCCAGCCGGCGACACGCGAAACGATACGGGACAGTACTTACCACACCGAGCGGCACATACTGGGTTCGGTTGGTTGGTTGGTTGGTTGGTTATTTGTGTTTAGGGGCGCATCGACTGCGTTGGTTATATAGCGCCCATTACTGGGTTTACTGGGTTCGGGTCTCACTTCAGCCTGCCGCTTGTAAAGCCGACAAGAACATAACGCGGCAACAGAAGATACTATGATGAAATAGTGAGCTGATGGAGGCATAAAGCCTGATACTATTTACGGGATTCGTGCTGCCTGACTTCGTGGCAGGAACTACAAAAAGCCGGTTTGTCATTTGGTGTACTGATATGGAATCACACGAAATTAAATTGGTAGGTGTATCTGGATGGATCAAACATGGTTTTTTAAAGCTCCTTCTTTACTTTCAAAACGTAGGGACATGGTGTAAACGACACTGTGACGGCGCGCTAAAGATCCAAAAATATAGCTCAGGTCTTCTTTCATATGAGATACAAGTATAAAAACAATAGAGAAACGGAACCAATCAGTATTTAACAGAAAGCAAATAAGCTATGACTAAATGTGGGAGAAGCCGACCGTTTTGCCTAGTAGTCCACCGGCCTCCTAGCTATGTCGTGAAGAGCTGATGGCTGACTCAGATCAGGTACATAATGTAACTTAACCCGCGTCGTCTCTCCGGTCAGATCCTCACACCCCGTCCAGGGAGGTTATAAAAGATCCCCGCCTAATCTCCAAACTAAGAGTTGCACGCAAACGAGCGGTGTACCATCGGAAAGCCTCCACGAATAGAGTCTGAAAATGGTCTTATTTCTATTTTTGTATAATTTTGAAAACCAAAATCAGCATATTAGGGTAGTGTAGGTCGTGCAATGCAACTTTGACGCCATTTAGGCTACGCGAATTGGAAATAAACCATAAAATAACAGTGTCTACATAACCTGAGCTCATATTGCACACTTTATCGTGATCTGACCTCAGGCCACCTGACGGCGGTCAAAATAAATTCGATAAGGAACTTCTCCTGATGTTTCTGCATGCATACGAAGGTAAAAAATGACGATAAAAAGCATGCATATTACAAAAATAGGAAAATTTGTCCGAAATGAGCCAAAATTTGCTGCGAACTCAGGTCGTTGACCTGACACAAAACAAAAATCCGAGATACACATTTTAGAGACACTGCCAAATTGTACTCACGTAGCAAGTTTCATTTCATTATCTCTTCATGTGTATGGGTTACCGATCTTCAAACACTTTTGGAGGTAGTCCTCTTTCACGTGAGCTAGACTCGATCCACATGACATGAGTCGAAATTTTCACTTCAGACGGAAAAAGGTCGAGAAGAAGGTACTGAATATGTTACGACGATGCGCGCCGTTTTTCCTGCTATCGCGGAAAAACCTAAGGGGGCGTATAAAGACCCCTGTGACGGGGCGGGTTAATGCTGTACCTCAACTGACCCAGGAGACGCTCAAAGCCGCACCAGTTCGGATGTACTTGAAGTTGCTTGTTTAAATGACACACCATTTTCCAACCAAATGATAATGGTTCACAAACGACACTGTCTTGCAACACCGTTCGCAAGGAACTACTCATTCTTAAGATAGGAGATCCATTCCGGGACGGCGGCACCCACAAAACAGTTACAAAAGAGTCAGTTTCAAAAGAGATTCTAACAGCGTACGGCCGCCGGCTGAGGATGATCGCTTCGCGTACCTGTTGTTTCTCTATTCCGTCTTGAGTTTCATCCATGATGCGCTCAATATCATCGATGCTGACCAAGTCGTGCATCTTCTTCAGGGCGACGTTGCCCTCCTTGAGACCATCCACGACCTGTCGCAGAGTCGTCTGTGATTGATAAGACGAACTACACGAGTGCACGCGCCGTTGTACATTGTCGGGAAATTCATGCCAATCGCTGTCACTTCCACGCCACATCTTCTAGATTTAACAATGGGAGCCTTTCCTCCCTCCACGCTTGATGGCGTCAGAGCCATGCAGTGCTCCCACAAGCGATCGATAGCATGAAGCATCGTCGGTGCAGGGGTGATTCAGACCAGGTGTCGGTAACATCTGTGAGAGGCCCAAATATATACAGCAGCCAGGTCATTACTGTACTGCGCGGCATCCCTCACTCAACCACCGGTTACATCAAAACATCCATCGACATCATACAGCTCTGGGAGTTAGTCAAGCTTATTTTACAAGATTTCTATCCAACTTAGTGACTGATGCCCCCCCCCCCTCTCCCCCCTAAGAATAGTAGCTTGAACAATAGCTGTCATCGCGAGCAACGAGAACAAGACGTAGCGTTATGCATCCCGGTCGACGATGAATGACCTGACCTTCATCTCGACCTGCGCGAATTCTAGGTCATGGGTCATCTGCTCGATGTTGTCCAGCATTCCCTCCGTCCTCGTCAGAAGAGTTTCCTGAAAGCGCTTCTTCTTTAGCAGAAGCTTCGCGCGCCTGCAACGCATGTCACAAAATGTCACTGTCTCGCATATGCCACTCAGCATCAGTGCCACGCCAGTGAAATAATGCACACCATACACGGGATAGGCGTCCGTACACTCGAGAACGGTAGCATGCCCCAATTTGTCACGGAGGCATATCGTTTAAAATATCGTTCAAAGTCTTTCAAGCTGAATTTTGAGTCCATGGTGTACTCATATGTGTATGTTTTGTGTTTGATATATCCATTAAACGAATACATATATTAATGGTAATGACGGCAAATACCATACCATCAAAAATGGCATTGTATAACAGATCGCATCATAGGTATGTTATGTCTGTAGGTCTGTATATCAGCTATGCATCTGATAGCACCGGAAATTGTGTTACGAGATGTTCGTGTATCACAATCCGTATTAGGGAGCATAAGCATAATACTTATGCACGATTTTTTTAGAAGCGATACACGGAGACTTCATAAACGCATCAAG
Organism: Ashinkailepas kermadecensis; assembly: GCA_034440615.1. NCBI lineage: Eukaryota > Metazoa > Arthropoda > Thecostraca > Neolepadidae > Ashinkailepas > Ashinkailepas kermadecensis. The sequence goes on along the minus strand of JAOTOM010003339.1, from coordinate 42,657 downwards.
AAGTACGATGTCGATACTTCTTGGGTCGTGGTGGATTTGTGCTTTAGGGAGCGTCGACTGCATTGGTCATTTTGCGCCCATGATACTTTTTGGGAAGGATGTCTATCAAGTGTTCAGAAAATGGTACATTCCACCCTATTTCACTACTAATTTATCACTGTACTGAAGGCTGGGCAATAACGTTTGCCAATTAACTAACCCAGATGCACTGTATTTCATAGAAGCACCAAGGCGACTTATCAGGGTTATATCATTCGACTTTTGTTCGACTAATAATTTGCGCCCGTAAAAATTACACTTGAGTAAGGTCATGCAGGATAACTGGGCCTGCACCTCAAATGCCTTCATTTTTCAACCTACGTTATTACGAAAAGCATTGCTTAAAATGCGTTTATTGATTGATTATTTGGGTTTAAGGGCCAGTCTCCAAGGTGTGTTTTATCGCGTGTAGCTTATTGTTGGTCTGCGCGCTCCAGCTACTCTGCCACTTGGTGTTCATAAATTAATATATTCCGGGAAGATGGTCCCTGGCTGGCAGTGGAAAAACAGGTGTTTGCGGTCTCCGGGCAGCCCATTTCGCCGCAGAATCGGCACGTTCATTTCCCGATACTCCCACATGGCTGGGATCCAGCACAACCGCACAGTTTTCCCATCCCGATGCACAGCAGTCAGACGAGTAAGAATATCAAGGAGCAATGGGTCAGATGGGCAAAAACTAGTCAACGCCAAAAGGCTGCTAAGAGAATCGGATAAAATGACATATTCGCCATTCCGCGAAATCTCGATGCAGGAAAGCGCTTTGATAATCGCAACGAGCTCCGAACTGTACACCGAGGCATACCTAGGTAAAGTAAAACATCTGACGGAGAGGCCGCACACAAACGCAGATCCCACTCCACAGTTACCCTTCAACCCGTCTGTAAAAATGTGTATACAGCCTTCATACGTCTCCAAATGCTCCAAAGTTTTCATCCGAAACAGCTCGGGTGGGGTCAGTGGAATTAAAAAAGTGCCAGAAGGTTGCTCAACGAGTCGGATAAAGTGACACGATATTCATCATCCCCGACCTCGATGAAAGCCAGTGCTTTATATATTATCACCAGTTCGGACGTGTAGACAGATTCGAGCTTCGGTAACGTGAACGATCTGGTGGCTGTGTCGCACACAAATGCACTTCCAACCCCGGCGTCTGTCTTTGATCCATCCGTGAAAGCTTTGGCGTAGCTTTATAAAATGTCGACAAGTGCTCCAGAGTTCGTGCTCGAAACTCATCCGAGAATCCCCTTGTCAGTTAATACGATATCTATCCTGGGCTCTAGTGGGAGAGGTTTACATGGGGGTGTTAAAACCAGCGGGGCGCGTTTCACATTGCGAATCTCTTATTGACCTTCATCGAAAAGGTTCCGAATTCTACTGCACAGAGGTCGGACCCATACGTGCTTCATTGTGTTTAAAAAAAATTGATAGTGTGTGACGGTTGGTTGGTTGGTTATTGGTTTTACGACACGTCGACCGTTGAGTCATATAGCGTCGCCAATCTCTCACGCCGATTGGTCGCGGGCGAAGAGTAGCGACAGGTGAGATTCGAACCCACAATCTTTCGATTGTGAGACGAGCATCTAACCCCTAGACCACCCGTCCCCGATAGTGTGTGACGAGAGAGCACTGCTTGGTATGCTGAGTGTTGCGGAAAACTGCGTAATTTTCATGCGAAGCGCATCCCGAGCATCTGTCTCCTCAGGTAAAGTGGCGGCTCGTTGACGTCCGCCAGGAGGCTCGTCGTCGGCGAAGTCCGAAATGCACCAGTCACAATCCTCATAGCGGCATATTGAACAACATCCAGAACACGCTTTCCGGATGTTCAGGCGCCGCCATAGACAAAGCAAGCATAGTCTAGCTTTGAGCGGATGGGTGATCGGTAAAGAAGTAGCAGTGTTTGTCGGTCGACTCCGTACGATATTCGTGCCACACATTTTATATTATTCATAGATGTAATGCATTTGTCACCGATAATTCTAGATGTTCCCGGTAAGGCAAACGGCTGTCAAAATACATTCCTAAAAACTTAAATACATGGTATAAATGAATGGGTTCACCGTACAGCGTCAGTGTAAGATCACGACCGCAACGACGGCGACAGAAATGCATTGCTGCTGTTTTTGTGGTGGATAACGTAAAACCATTAATGGTGCTCCACTTCTGGAGATGGTTTGTCGCCAGCTGAAGCTGTCGCGATGATGTAGAGGCTCTTGAAGAAGAGGACCAAATGACTATATCATCAACGAAAAGAGATCGGCCAATACTTGAAGGAAGCCCAACAAAAACGTCATTAATCATGATGGCGAAAGGAGCAACACTCAGCACACTGCCATGGGGAATACCATCTACGAGTTGAAAGCGTGCAGAGATGGTCACCAATGCAGATACGGAAAAAACTGCTATAAAATTGTTGCAAGAACGTGCCCATCCGGCGGCGGATTCCACTTCTTTGAGGCTTTAAAAGAATGCCATAGCGCCAGGTCGTGTCGTACGCCACTTCAATATAAAAAACAGCATTAATATGTCTCCGTTTAAAAGCTGCACTAACCGAGGTATCAAAACGTAAAATATGGTAAACGGTGCTTCTGTTTCTTCTGAAGCCAGTGTTCGTTTGCGAAAAAAAATTGACTTTCTAAGTACCACGTCAGCCTGACGCTTACCTTTTTTCCAATTAGTTTGCCAAGTGAAGATATAAGCGATATGGGACGGAAATGCGATGGGTGTAATCCGTTCTTTGTGGGTTTCCTAACTGGGACAATAATTGATTCGCCATAACCTTCCGAGAAAGCGCCTGTTTTCCATACCCGGTTGAAGGTGGCCAGCAAAGCTTCCAGCTACTGGGTAGGAAGCAGCTTCAACATGGCATTATGGATCTGATCCGGCACGTCGGCAACAATTCCCAAGGCGCTAATTAATGGCGGATGTTAGTTCAGTCAGTGTAAATGGGTCATTGTAGTGAAGTGATTTGTGAAGTGATACAAATGCGCTTAATTAACTCCGAGATGTGCAACGTGCAGTTTCTATTAGAACAGCAAAACAGTTGCTCACTGTTGCAATCATTAAAAAATGCTCACTCCCCAAATCCACGAGTTCTGAACAGAAATCCAACTCGGCCCATAAACATCGACAAAGGCACAAAATTGACAGTGGCTTGGCTGTTCGGCATTCCATTCAACACCAACAGAGATCACCATTTCGTTTTCATCGACTACTTGGATAACCATTCGCTGACACCCTAAAGCTGATTATAGAGCATGTATGCCTAAAAGGAGCATGTTATGATTATAGAAAGCTCAATCAAACCAAGAGTGCGCTGGGTAGCTTCAAACCGAATGTTTAAGTTCAACTTAAGGCTGCAAGATGTCGTTGGTAGAGTTCCATTTTATCAACATCACACATTCTGACGTATTACGGACATCATATGAAATATAGCGAGGGCCAATTCATGCGTCAGCGGTCAGCCTCCTCTGAATTTGGGCAGGCGCAACTCCAAAAGTTCCTATGCTAAATCCAAAGGACACATTGGGGGCAGGGAAAATCAACAATTGATGGGCAGTAGTCTGTCGAGAAGGATATAAAACAACATCTATATTACATAGGTTAGTGCTGACAAGACAAACTGTGATGTTGATAACACTTAACATGTACTAGTTATCATCAAACTGTAATTAAAGACAAAGGCGAGAAAAATGTGCACTTACAACTTGTGCCCATTTTGGATGAGTGTTCTCGCCATCAGTCGATCTTTTTCCAACGTGTTCTGGATCTTCTTTGTGTACTGCTTCAACTGGTCACGCTGCTTTTTCAGTTGCTGGTCGAACACATACAGTATATGAGAAAATGTCACCATTTTAATTTGTACTGGTCTTAAGTCAGATGATTACTGTGTGTGCCCATGTTATAAAAGCCTGTAAATGTGGGTTCCATGGCATAATTTGCAGGCGTTAAGACTCAAAATATTACATACCAGACAGAAAATCGGCCATGTCCTTAATTGTGTGGCTAAAGAAATATTCCCTGCAGCTTGGTTATGAACTGAATATTCAATATTCCTGCCCATAAAAGATTCCTTGTTGTTTGATGCGATGTTATAGACTAGACCTGTGCAGAACCACACATTGTGGAACAAAACACATACTGCAGTAAGACACATTACACAGACACAATCAGCAAGACATACACTGGTAATAACTTCTCACGAAAATATACTTGTCTCAGCAGCAGAGTGAACAGAGTGGTAGATTATATGTGGCACTTCAGTTTTGCATCTAGATACTAAAAGGTAATATTTCATTAAGTGTGATGAGAGACAAGTACTTATGAGTGAGAGGGGGCATGCAGATGTTATATAACGAACAGATTGCCAATGGTTATAGCATGATGCATGTATAAGCAATTCCTCACACATGATAGCTGGGCGAGGTCCTTGAAATCGAACAACATATAGAATCTAGAAGATCAATTATGCAGGACTGGCCACTCCTTAAATCAGCCAAACGGTTGGTGCTCAAACAAGGCTAAACTAGGGAACCATCACACAGAAATCAATAGAACCTGATGTTTGTCTAACGAAAATATGAGCAGCATACAAACCAGAATGGCTTTATCCTGTTCAGTGATGCGGGATTGCTTCTTCTTGCTGAAAAGGCTCCCCATGATCCACAGCTTCGTTCTGTAAAGAATGTTCACAGTTCTACCAAATTATAGCAGCCACTGTACCAATAGACTCAATGTTATATCTCTTTGTGCATATGCATACACACATGCATAAATACACATTGTGTCTATACATATGCACAAATGAATGCACATGTGCCCACAAACCTAATCTATGCACTGTGTGGCATCATGAGCAGGGGGGAGACAGGGAAACTCCAAGTGTCAAGAAGTTAAACATTTTGCTTATGAGTGTTGCATGGAGGAATGGATCCAGACACCACATCTCCGCTCCCTATCCAAAATTAGCGGTGCCACCAATGGTATGCTCCCACAACAGTATTCCAACAGTAAATCCCAAAACTTGCTATGTGCATCCATGATAATACATGACATGCTTGATCCATTGGTATTTTAAGTGGTTTATTTCTTTTACAAAAATGCAGACAATGAAAAAAAGATACATTTCCATGGTGGTGGTGCCAATATCTTTGTTCTGGAAAGTAATTGTGAAAATAATGTCTTGCTAGACTTGGGAAATTACGGAATGTGTTCCCATTCTATGTATCCATTTGATGCTAATTCTCCCCTGATAGACTGAAGTGCTCATCAAGGTATGAAATGCCATGATCCAAGTTCAGATATGACATTAAAATGTGGAATATTATGAGAAAATAGTATGCAGTACACAACTATTTTCTTTTTGGATAATTATTTCCTGAACCACACGAAAAAGAACTACAATATAGCACTGATCAGATACCTGAGACCAATTCATACTCCATTTAATTCTGCCGACTTAATTTATTTTGTTAAATATAGCTCGATTCAAATGGCAATTAAGTTGATTCAAAAGAATGCACTTTGTGAAGTGTGCATTCAATATAAAATGTGTTCACCACACACAAATAAATTGTACAATTGACATAATTTGAACAAACAAAAAAAGTTTCAATCATCTAAATTTCATCCTCCGGTATCTTTAAACCTGAATATTCACCAGAAAACTGTCCGGGTTGTGAGGGAAAAGTATGAGATCCTTCTTTGACCACTGGAAAAAAGATAGAAGATGCATCATTTATTTGGTAGTGATCGACACATTTGCAATCCTTGCATCTGGTTAACAGTGCATGTCTTCACCAAAGAAGAAAAATGAACAAAAGCTGATGTCTTCCATTACTTTTCTGTGTCAATGGTACCAATGTTTTCATGGTGTTTCATGTTAATGTTTCTCAAGTGTGTTACCCAAGGACCACTTGAGTTGCAATTGCATACATGCCATTCTGATATATGACAAAACACATATGGCAAGATATAACACCTGAAACATATGCCACATTTAAATATTTTTCACCTTGAATGGAAAGTGTAATGAAAGGGCCATTCTGCTGTATGCTATTGTTATATCTGCTAACCTTCCATGATGTAATCTCAATGTCTCCCAAAAATTCAGCTGTTTTTGTGGCTCATTTTCTGAAGCCACTGTGATACTTCATGAAGTTGACAGGTGGCCAATGCAAATATTAAAAATGAGGCTTCAAAGCATGAGAACAGCTCCTTTCCTATGTGGGATCTGGATGCACTGAATAGGAAATAAACATTGAGTGGAAAATTGTAAATAAAAGACATAAATTTGCACATAAACTCTTCAAGTCATTGTAGTCCCATCTTTTCTACCCATCCACATGTTTCTGCATTACTATACAGTTCAGCCAGATTACAGTTTCATGCACAGCAGAAAAAAAATGATAGGATATTCATATCAGGAAATATAGCAGTTTGTATGGTGCAGTGTGTGGTGCAGACATTCCAATCCACTGTAGTTTCATTCTGTTAATTGTCCAAAAGCCCATCACAAACCTAAATGATATCAACATTGGTTCCATCATTTAGACCAAGTACACATCTCTTGGTATGAAATTGAAATTGACAAAAATGAATGAAAAATGGCTGAAAATGAAATGAATGTAAAATGAAAATTAAGGGAAGAAAAGTGGAAGATTGAATTTGGAACAAATTTTCTTTTTAAGCAAAGGCAGTGCCTTCTACTCAAATGGTGATGGTGCTATCAACTCCAGGCATCCTATATACCCTAATGTACCCAACCTTAGGGAGAAGAACACTTGGACATACAACACAGAATAGTAGGATAATATACAACTTTGGAAACCATGCCAGATCATAGACTTCTTTCAATGCCAAACAGAAATCAGTTGAAAGGTGGTTCTTTCAGGGAAATTTCAGGGAGAAAGGGAAATGTTTCCTCTAGTTGGTTGTTGTTCCATAATGTACCCAGCAGCTGAGGCCATTTTGCATCACCTGCCGCTCACGCTGGCAGGAAGGAATGGCACATTATGAAATTGAATGCTGTGTCTCTGGCATGCCAGACACTCAGCTTAACCACTGAGCTCCTGACAATCTTGAATTCTTTGAATCTCTTTTTCCAATGTCATGTCTATGAATGTGGTTCACATGATGTAAGGATGTGGTTGACATGATGTGGAAATGTAAGGTTATGCATCTGGGGTCTGGAGGTGAGACTTTCAGATATACAATGGGAGGGAGGGAACTGGATGTTATTGAAGAGGAAAGGGACTTAGGTGTGTTGGTTTCAAATGACCTTAAAGCAGAGAAACAATGTAGCTCAGCTAGGAACAGGGCACTCAGAATGCTGGGACTCATTAATAGAAGTGTGATGTATAAGAGCAAGGAAGTCATGAAAAAACTGTACTTAGCATATGTGCGACCCCACTTGGAATATGCTGTGCAAGCTTGGAGCCCCTACCTAGAAAAAGATATAGACAAGTTAGAAAGAGTGCAATGCAAAGCAACTAAACTCATCAGTGGACTAGGTAGCTTAGAATATGGAGAAAGGCTTGTGGCATTAGATATGTACTCACTCAAGTATAGGAGATTGAGGGGGGACATGATTTAAATGTACAAAATTGTTAAAGGACTAGATCAGGTCAATTTAAATGGTGCTCTTCAGTTTAAAGTATCACACAGGGGTCACCAACTCAGGTTAGACAAGTTGAGGTGTAGGACAGTTAAGCGACAGCAGGTCTTCAGTCAAAGGGTTGTTGATCAGTGGAATGGGCTGCCTGCTGATGTTGTGGGGAGTTCCTCATTGAATGTATTTAAAAGTAGGGTGGACAAATTTTTTAGGCAGGAAAATCTTGTTTTTGATTTCTAATTTGGATGGAGGGGATAATATTTATGTTAAATGTGCATGGCACAGACCCCTTAAGCAGGGGCTATGGTAGCACAATGGGTATGGTGGGAGGAGCTTGCAATTGTTGAGGGTGTTATGCAATAGCAAGTGGATGATGCTAGATAGGCTGGGATATATAGCTTCCTAGGAACTTGGGATTAGGGATTGATTGGGGTGAGAATATGTACATTTCTAGTACCTTTTCTAGATAGGCTTAACCCAGATGGGCCCCTGTGGCTCTTATTAAGCCTTAACACTTTATGACTTTATGACTTTATGATAACCATGATAACCACTGATTTCCTCTGTAAATGCATACTTATCAGCTGGCAGACAGAATATAACCAAAAAAGGGCTTGGAGTTCAGCAACAGCATAAAATAATATTCAAAAGAAAGAAAACGGGTGGCATAACATAACATATCTTAGATATCATATCATAAGATAGGTAAGTATCTAGGAGACAATTTTAGATATCTTAGATTTAATTTAATTTAATTCAACATATCTTAGATAACATATCATAAGATAGGTAAGTATCTATAATCTAGGAGACAATTTCAATGCACATTTTGCTTCCACAAAGCAACAATGGTTAGGTTCAGTTAGGTTAGGCTTTTCTTTTGCTGGGAAAGTACTCATTTTTTAAACATTAAATATAAATATTGATCTTGTAGGCATTATTGCAGTTCAACGTGCAGTAAATTTGGAGATCAAGGTAAATTTTGATTTTGTGTAATATTTTTGACATGATTAAGATGATGTGACCACTCATTTTCTCTGCAAATGGTTACTTCTAAGTCAACTGTGGACAATACAATTGATGACGTCATAGGCACAGGACTGCTGCTTACAGCCAATGCTTTGAGAAGGAACTTTTGAATCTTGTGGCAGTGGAATTCAAGCAACAATTTGAGCTGGGTACCACACTGTTGTTGGAAAAATTATGAACTTACGTGTTGATTGATTGATTGAATATTTGAGTCGTACTACAAACTGGATAAAACCCGCGCATTCCCCGCTGAGGGCGCTAGTACGCTCACTATGTATGACGTTTCGGTCGGTCTCGCCGACGTTTTCGCAAGCACTTACTAAATATGCCTTAGCTGTGCTGCCTAGTGGTGGAAATGTGTGTCAAAATGAAATGATGATTCGCGTAGCGGCCTGTAATGATATGTTTTTGTTGTATTATTTTGACAGTTCAGTACATATATATTTGCTAAACTGATATTATCATAATATATATATTGCTGTAGAATACAACCGAACTGCGCGAATGGCATGAACCTGTCCTCTCTATACCTTCAATATGAATAGAGTTTGGGGGTGATTCAGAACATCCAAAAAACTAACATCCAAAGACCAAAAGTCCAATTACAAAACATCCAAGAAATGTAAAGTCCAAAAACATAACGTCCAAAAACCAAACGTCCAAGGTGAATAAAGTCCAAAAACCGAACATCCAAGGATCCCAAAAGTCCAAAGACGCAAAGTCCAAAGACGCAACGTCCAAGAACCAATAATCAAGAACTTCACAGTGTAGTTCATACCTTCTCCGCTAGGCGAATAATTCGCGACTCTATTGCATCCTTACCGAATGCTTAGAGGAACGCATCCAAAGCCGTTATCGGATGTTATCGAGGGATTCTTCGCCATTGTACAGTCGAGTCTGGCGAATTTGTCTGCCGAGTTTGAAAAAGGAGATTCTGCGTGGTAACGGGAACTGTTGCCATTGTGGTTATTTCTGATGGCTTGGCTTTGGCGATTGTTGCTTCGGCCTCTTGCCTACCTTGGTTTAGTGTCCTGGTAAGTGGCAAGTGCAAATATTACGATATGTGCCGGATTAGGTAGGTCAACTGCAAATTACTGATTTTTATTTGCATCCATTTACTGTCTTAGCACTTCAACATCACTTGACTATCTGTGGTTGTGTCACATTCTTATACCATATGGTCGTATGAATGTACCTAGGTAGGTAGTTGCCTATCTAGGTACCCACCTACCTATAATGAGAATTGATTTATCAGTGCATGCATAGATCAAGATGGAATCCCATATGTTGATGTTACCAGCACTCCAGTTGGTGGCACATCTATTTTGAAAAGTTGATGAAAAATGATACCATGATTCAGGGAAGAAGTTGGAAGACCTTAAGTGAGTAGGGTTAGATATATCTTGTTAGGTACCTAGGTAGGTATCTATGTCAAATGTGGTGAATATTTTCATTTGAATTCAAGATGTGGTATTGGATGGGGTGCTGAGTATTCATTTGTCTATGCTGATAGTATCTCAGGGAAATGGTGGTTTTATTTTCCATCTTCGTAAACTCCATTTTGGGAAATTATTTGTATAATCATGAATGGTGATGCACCAGGTTCCCAATTTTTGGAACTTCTTATATGTCATTACTGCACTCAAATCAATTTTAGTGTGAAGTAAAGAAAAAATGTGTGTTGTAGCTCATCATTTTGGTGTGGTGTCACCTTATTTGGTACATTGGTTTGGTTGTGGACCTAAGAAAACTCAGTTGAATTATAATATTAACATGCTTAAAGGCAGCAACAATAGTCAGTTTTACAGCGGCAATTTGCTCTCCCGTCTAGTCGCTTTTCATCCTTCCAAGTCATTCCTTGCTTCAACTAAACATTCCAGATATAACCTCAAAAAGTACATCGAAGAACATTTATTATTAAAAAAATTGATGTCACTCAATTTTTTTCAGCATTTTTGTTGACAAAACTTGTTTCTTGGTGGTGAGAATAAAACGATTTTAGACTGATTGTTTTAGTATAATTTTCCCTAAACCATTTCATGTTCCGAAACCTATATCCCAATATGCGGCAGGCAACAAATCAGTTGGTGCACGAGCGTCCCACTCGTGGGGTGTGCTGTGAATATTTATTAGTTGTGTGGCGTGAGCATGTTGGCAGTATCAGGTATGGATTTATAAACTTGGTTGACATTGATTAAGTGTACTTTTGTTATCATTTTCTCTACTGTTGCTCAGGAAGTTGGCTTATAACCACATCCTTTGCTAATTTAACCACAGCGCCAATTTGTCATCTGGCAGTTATCCGTCGGTTGCCAGATACCGTAGAGCTGAATGCAGTCTCGAAGTAAATTAGAAAGTGTATTGCAATTTGCTGATATTTGTAAATTTAATTATACTTCTTTCAGCAGTGTCAATAGTAAAACCTATTTCGTTATAGGTTGATGTGAGATGATGTGAGAATTAGATTTGGTGGGCACTTTTATTTTATGCAGATCACTATGCCGGGTCTTCTCCCTCTATCTTGTTCCTGAGACCACGTGACCTGGGACTGGGAACAAATTTCTGCTGTAAAACCGCCTACTGTGTTGGAAATTTCTCCAATCAAAGTAGGCTAATATGTTGTTTTAATCACTTAACTTCTGTTGTGTTTTAATCTTGTATGTAGTCACCAAATACATTATTTGTGTATTGCAACAACTGGGTGACGTGGGTGATGTGATTATTTTCCTTGTATCACACAACAATAGGTCATTTTACAGCTGCAATTTGCTATCCTGTCTAGTTGTTTTAGATCCTTCCATGCCCTTCTTGGCCTCAACTAGAACATTCAAGATATGGATTAGTAATATATATCACATGTCATTAAATATTAATAATGGTTGGTTTCAATCAATTTTTGCAGCTTTCTTCTTGACACCAATTGTTACCTGGTGGTGAGAAGGAAACTATTTTAGACAGTGTTTTAAGCATAATTGTAATGAAGCTATTTTACATTCCAAAACCCATTCCCCAATATGTGACAGTAACAAATCAGTTAATGCATCAGCTTCCTACTCATCAGCTGTGTTGTGTTTATTTGTGTGGTTTGAGCATGTAGGGAGCATTGATATCCGGTATGGATGTATCAACTTGGTTGACATTGATGAAGTATACTTTTGTTATCATTTTATGTACTGTTGCTTATCAAATTGGCTTATAACCACACCCTTTGTTAGTTTAACCATAACACTAATTTGTCATCTGGCAGTCATATGTTGGCTGCTAGATTCCATGGAGCTGAATGCTGTCTCGTACCTTGTTACTTGTGATGTTCTTATGTTTAATTCTACTTATTTCAGCAGTCTCCATACTAAAACTATTTTGTGATAAAACCAGTCAGGAAAATATCCCTATTCATTGTTCTGATTTATGTGGATCATTATGCCAGGTATTCTCACTATATGTTGTTTGAGCCCATGTGACCTGAGTGCTTGTTGATGTGTGTTTATGAGGTTTCCATGCTGCATTTCTAAGAATAGTTTGTGCATAGGTGTCATGCTTATGCTCACTATTATGGATGGTGATACACAAGCATCTTTTAACACAATTCCAGGTACAGATATTATCATGTCTATTTAACAGTGCCACTTGTTGATACCATGGTATTGCAAGCATTATCATTAGCATGTGTATATTATATATATATATATATATATATATATATATATATATATATATATATATATATATATATATATATATATATAACCCTATGTTAGGTATCCCACACAGTAAATGGAAAGCATGCACCTATAGGCTCAAAATTGAGCATGGAGGATTGAAATGCTATTCTAATTGGCATGCTGCCATGACTAATTTTGACATCTGACTGTGTTTCCCTAGCTGATCTTCCCATTGCACGCTTAAACAAGATGGCCCCAGTGGCTCTTATTAAGTCTGGATACTTTATAACTTGATAGCAGGGATGGAAGGCAAAACTGTAGGTCTAATCTAATCAAATCATGAAGAAGTTTCATGACTTGGTAGGAAAAATTCTTATTTCAGTGATACATGAAGAGGAAATGAACTGTTCAATAGTGTTCACAAGTGAGGGAAATTGTGTGCAAGATGTGGGCCTAGGAGGGACCTTCAGTAATAGTGATCACAACATGATGTGCTTTTCCTCATATGTTGGAAGTGTAGGAATCAATGAAAGATTTATTTTAAATTTTGCTAAAGGGAATTACAATGAGTTTGGGATCTTCATGAATGGAATCCAATAGTAAGAGTTATTGATAGGTTTATGCTTCTGAAATGTGGAGAATGGTAATAGATAAACTGTTTCAAGGCCAGGGTGAGTTCGTTCCTAATCGGTGGATTATATTGCACAAGTTTAGGCACCCTCATGGCTTACCAAAAAAGTAAACCATTCAATGGAGTCAAAGAAGCAGGCATCTAAGAAACTAAAAGATTCTGACTCTGAAGCAAACCTAGAAGCATATAGAATAGCTAGAAATAAAGTTAGGTGTGTTTGGACATCCAAAAGATGGGCTGGAATTATATTCTCTGAAGATCATTTAGCATGCAATGCTAAGAAGCTCATTACCTTCTACACATTGATGTTTAAAAATGCAATGGAGGGCCACTAGAGGTAGATGGTGATATAGTGGGTGATGATTGTGATCTAGTTCAGTCAATAAGCAATCAGTTATCATCAGTCTTTACTAGGAAGAACATTGGAAACCACTGATGGTTATGCTGTGGTGGGTGATAGGTTGGAGTAGTTTACAATATCTACAGAAGATGTAGAAAAGCAGTTGAAGAATATAAGGGATAATAAAGCTGCTGGACAAGGTGATATTTATGCTATAATCTAAATAGTGTTCTCAAGTTTTTGCAGTTACCCTGGGTGTCATTTTTAGGAGATATATGTAGTATTCTGAAATACCTGAAGATTGGCAAAATGCAAATGTTTCAGTTTTCAAAAAGGGAATTACAAAGTGGGTATGAAACTTGTGCCAGTCAGTTTGACATCCATAATTTGCAAGGTATTAGACAACCGGCTGAAGAGGTAGTTCAGACTCATCTAGATAAGCACAACCTGTTAAGGGATACTCAACATGGATTTTGATCCAGGAGATCTTGTTTAGCTAACCTACTGAAGATTATGGAGTATGCAACTAGAGAAATAGACAATCAAAGCAGGATAGATGTTGTGTACTTAGACTTTAGCAAATATTTTGATGAAGATCCACATGGGCATCATCTAATTAATCAACTAGAGCAGAATGGGATTCATGGAAAAGTTATAGGTTGGATTGAAGCATGGTTAAGTGGACTGAAACAAAAGGTTGTGTTATATGGTTGCAAATCTGAATGGAAGAATGTTCTTAGTGGAGTGTCATATGACTCTGTTCTGGGTCCACTTCTCTTTATCATCTTTGTGAACAATATTGTGATAGGACTGAGGGATAGGGTGTTCAAATTTGCTGACATCAGGCTGGTAGGAGTGATAACAGTATAGATCAATTTAGTAATATTAAACTAGTCTTGGAGGACCTAAAAAGTGGGATGATCAATGGCAATGTCTTCCATCTATGAAAAGTATAAGGTGGGGTCCATCTGGGGTCTGGAAGCAAGACATCCTGATATACAATGGGTGTAGGGAACTGGATATTACTGAAGAGGAAAGAGACATGGGTGTGTTAGTTTCAAATGGCCTTAAAACAGAAGAAAAAAAATACACCTCAGCTAGGAACAAGGCAGTCTGAATGCTCGGAATAATTAATAAAAGTGTGAGGTCCCATATGGCTCTGTTCTGTGACCACTTCTCTTGGTCATCCTTGTGAACAGCATTGAGGCCAGACCAGGGTTGGATTTATGTTTTGAAATTCTAGATTTGGAGAGGAAAATGTTGAGGAAAACAAAAAATGAGTCATTGATGTGAAACAGAATGGTAAATTATCCTCTCCAACTTAGAAGTCTCACTCATTTTTGTATTTTCAGTCAGTTTTGTACATGCTGATCAAATAGATGAAATGAGATAATGACTGATGATGAGATCAGTCATTTTCAAACAATGCTGGTTATCTTTTAGAGAACAAAGAGTGGATAATTTATTGGAGGATAGTGTTCTAGATGAGTCCCCAATTTAAGGTATTAAAATATAGGGTGGACACATTGTGAGGTTGGAGAATCTGTTTTTTTTCTTTTTCTAATTAGTGGTGGATGGGGGTGATATTTATGCTAGTAAGTGTACACTGTGCAGAACCCTTCGAGACTCATTCAACTCCATCTAGACATGGATGGAGTTGAAAATTATTGATGGAGCACCCAAACCATGCATGTGCTACAAATTACCAAGTGAATAGGGCTAGATAGATATTGGTAGGTGCATAGAATGTTGATGGATAGTTCCAATGGAATTTACAATGCATTATTGGTTAGGGTGCTAAGTATCTTGTTGTCCCGACTTATAGTACCTTCCCTTTATGGGCTTAGCCAGATTGGTCTGTGTAGCTCTTGTTAGGTTTGAACACTTTATGACTTTGTGATCTTACAGTAGCTAGAGAAGATATGGAAAACAGGTGCAGAAAATATAATGTAATAAAGCTGCTGGACCTCATGGTCCAGATTTTATCCAGAGTAGAATGGGAAAGTCATCCATTTTTGCTGGATTCTGAGCCATGTTGGTAGAATAGGCAATGAAGAAAAAACCTACGGTGCTGCCAGATGGGCAGCACAGGCTCCCTTATGCAGATCATTCCCAATATTTGCCAGGAACCTAGGGATCACGGTTTTCCGGAGGAATAAGTGGCCAGCGAGCTGGGATGAGCTTGTTTCTAACAAAGTACGGACAATTTCGCCCTCTCTCGGTCAGTGTCCCTCGTGGTAGCGTAGGACAAGACGAGATGAGGTGATGCTATGCCATCTTTTCGTTGGTCATGCGTATGTCATCCATGATTACCTACTAAATGATGATAATAAGGCACTGTGTCCAAGATGTGGTGCAGTGCAAATAGTGTCGCACTCACATTCTAATTTCATCTCCGAGGTATACTCTGGAGCGTCGACGTCTTTCCGGAGTGGTCAGGCCCACTGTATAGTAGCATTCTTAGGTGACGAATCACGGGTAGTTCAGTCTGGATATCTCTTCAGCTTTCTTTCTGATGCTAAATGTTGTACTATCTACTTGGGTTGTTGGCATAAATGTCATATATAAAGTAGGATGCATATAGTACAGTTGGCGTGGTATGGTAACCTTTTGAACAATTCATTAGTATTATCCAGCGCGTCGTGCAACCAGTGCAATTACTCATGGATTTTGAATGATTATGTGTGTGTGCGAATGATCAACTCTGGTCGAAGCGCCCTAAAGCCAAAATAACTAACTGAATTATTATGTGTGGCTGGAAAAAGATATCAAAAGCGATGTAAAACAACATTGTTTGGTGTCTATTTTAACCCAGCTGTTGGAATTCGAGAACGCTTCACTGACCATACCGATTTTCTTTGTCTAACCTGCTCACCGTTTCTGATAAATATGCTCATGTCTGCCCTGCCCGCCAGGTGGGGCTCGCCGGGGTGAACGGCCACGTGTACGCGGTGAACGGCTTCGTTTGTACTACCTACCTAGACCATCGAGATGTACGACCTGGGACGAGAGCACGTACATCTGCAGCGTCATGAACTATCATTAGCTGTGCGATGATGTGGACGTGGTGCGTTCGCCGCCCAGCGAGTGCCAGCTGTGAAGACCTGGAGCGGCCACGCCGCCGGCGACACGGCCGACCACCACCGGCGCGCCGGCTCTGTCCGCAAGCCCTGACTGTGACACGGTGATTGCGGCAGTCAGCGCAGAGGCCGACGGCTAGTGGGACGAAACGGTGCAGGCACCACGGTGCTGCCGGGCGGCCAGAGATGTGCACCCTGGAGTTTACATCTCGCTCCCGGCCGCGATGCTAGTGTGACTGCATTGGAACTGGGACCCACCGTCACCTTGGGGGTAAGGTGGATGGTGAAAGTGAGGTCTGCCGCCCGAGTGTTCGCGGGACAGGGCGATATTTTAGCCGAGATCGTGCCGCTGGCACCGAACGGTACTAGAACCCGACGTCCTACTGTGCTTGCAGCACAGGACTACCGAAATCGTAATGCCACGGCCAGACTCTGCAGCATGGGTGTTCGTGTGTGATCACCGCACGTTGGACACCGCCGTCTACTGTCGAGCTGGCTCTTCGGGACGGTGACGAATCGGATGTTGTAACCTGCAGTCACGCTCCCATTCTGCCGCACCCTGAGCGGCAAGGACGCGACCTGCCGGGGACACCTGTCAGGCAACCGGCGTGTGATCATGGTCACTCGGAGCGAACCCATTGCAGCCAGGCTATCGAACTGTCTCCGGAAAGAGGCGCCGAGCATTCCAGTCGGCATTCGCCGTGGTCATCAATGCCACTTTCGACACCCGGTGCCGCATGGCTGATGGGGTGCCTGTATACCAGATCTTCAGTCACCGGAGCTTTACATCGCGCGCGATGACTACTCTCATGTCTGGTTATTCCAAAGTGGTGCTCCAGCTTCAAAATATTGATGTGAAATTTCGCGTCTGTTTTCTAGCCACGTGTTTCATGCTGGCGTTGCGGTCGGTGGTGGGCGTGATTATGTGCTGCTAAATGTGCAAGTCCGATCAAATGTAATGTATTGGTCCGTCACCGACACAGTTGATCATGAAATGGTTTGTGATTCGCAGCAGTCAAGTGTTCTATTTTACTCCCCTCGTACCCGGTCAGCCGCAGACCTGATCGAACGAAAGTCGCATTATTATATTAGTCACTCTGACATTAAGTCTTCCCATTCCTCGGCGCCCCATTATGTCCATTGTGGCCGTTCGATCCCCTCGTGTTGCTGTCTGCTTTCTCACCATATTCCATGTCGTTTTGGATGCATATTTAATCCACCAAATACACCTACGAACACTTGTTACGTGAAATTCGTTCAATTTCATTTTCCGACGCAATTATTTTACACTAAACCAAAGGGTACAATGCTTACCACGTCCATGTAATGTGTACATCAAAAGTAATGGTAATGCCGACGCTGTTGCAGTTCACATAATCGAGCAGGAACGTTATAGTTGTCGCGCAAATCTTGCGTCCATTGCGTTTCTCTGAGCTGGTTTAGCTTATCGTTGGTTAACGTTATAGTTCGGCTGCACTCCTAGTGGCGGCAGCGAATCAATCATTGTGAAGTCTCGTTTATCATCTTGAACAACCGGACGCAATACGCAGAACTATTACGATAGCATGGGATGTTGGCGTTGCAATTGTGATGGCAATTCAAGCTGACATTTTGGTGGATAGTGGTATCATGTTGCTGGCAGCCGTGATAGCTTCATACTGTGTAAGTAACAAAGTAAGCAGTTGCATGCGCCCACGTTGCCAATCTGTGTGTCTGGTACGAATATAGTCGTAGGGTATGCAGGACGATTATGTATCTAGCAATGACTTCCATGGTTCGAGAAAGTGGACTTCTTGGACTTTTCGCATCCAGAATATTTTCCGACGACAACTTTTCCTATTCTATCATTTGTATGTTCAATCGTCCTCTGGCAATGAGCTGCTTGTAATCAAGCGCTCACCATTCACTGGGCAGTGCAGAATGAGATTCCCATGTCATAGGTTTTGGTAATAATATTCTTCATATTCGTGCACCCATATATTTTCCTCTCCGCATGTAGGATTATAAAGTGGAAATCCTGCCCTGATAACTTCGCAGATGGAGACATGCCATATAATTTTGTGTATGAATCACCTGACTTTTCTCCACAAGTGAGAAAGCATTTTATCCGATGTTGTGAACTTGATTAATATTTGAGTTCAGGAAATTCCAAATATAGAATGTCAATTTTGGCTTGCAGGAAGTTGAATGTTCTGTATCCAATGCTACACTTTACGTGCTCCTATTGTTTCGTGTTGTTGGTGTGGCCTTGCCGGCCCACAATGTATTTCAGTACCTTCGATAGTATTGCGCGTATGTGATCTTCGTCTGACTACACTGCAGTGAAAAAAAATTAACCATTTTGCATGGAAAATCACAGTTAATGAAAGTTTTAGGTTTTCATCCTTGGTGATGACTTTCATCTTTTCATAAACATATTACAAACACAGATGGTCATTGTTGTGATGGAAATAAAGTGCATGTTTGCAATGTTTTCATCCTTGTCTTTTGTTTTTCCAGCAGGTATCAATAGTCTCACTCTCAGGTGAATATAGAATGAGCTTTGAGACAAATGCATATCATCACAAAACCTAAGGGACCTGTAGTGAAGATGTTCCTGGCAGGCTGAAAATTATTGTACAATGAACTAGATGTGTCTATCTTCATGAAGCTAGGCATGAAGTTCACAGTGTATCCTCACAATCAGAGGATTATATAGCATGATGAACATAAGTACAGCAATCTATGAATATGCATGAATCCATGAAATACACACTCATACCATGCGTCTTTAAAAAAAAAAACATGTGAAGCTGTAGCATGACCAGAAATTCGGCCGAGCTGACACACGTAAGGGCTGAATCATGACATTGGCCAAACCCAAGTAATTGTCAGCTAATGCAGGGGGGATTGGGAGCAAGCGGGTGGGGGCATCACCAGCCTAGATAGCCTGATTTGAACTAAATTATCCTTTATCCATGCTCTTCAGAAAAACAGGGAACATTTTATGTGAAGAAAAAGTATTGTTTCAAACTAGAGCTTGCACCTAAACCATACAAATCAGGTATTTTTCGTCAGCGATTTATTAAATCTTACACAACCCAAGCTGACTGACAACGGGCTGGCTGGATCCACCCATGAGCTGAACCCTTAACAGCGTTAAATCTCATGACTGAGTAGTATCTCAGCACTGATTACAGACAAAGAATGCAGGTATACAAATCTACATTAATAAATGCAGAAATTCCCAAACCTCGATCCTATTCGGCGACTTACGAGGGCTCAGCTTTGTTTTTCGAAGTCTTGTGTGCGTCACAATCGTAGGCATGCATTTTGAAGAAAAATAGAATGATAAAATGTTCCGATATTAATATATGATTCTCTTCAGATGTAAACAGAGAAATAAAGTTAGAATTGTTTCTTCATTTATCTTAACCTTACACTAATAAATTTCACAAATACTGCAAATATTAGCAAACATTATTTATCAAGAACAGGGGATTAAAAATTTCATCCTTAGGCTGGCGCATTCCAGGAGGATGAAAAACACATGAAAATACAGGTGAATTTGCGGATAAATACTGGCGAGCATGATGGATAAATCAAAGATCAAAGCAAATATTTGAACGTCTCATCATTTTCTACACATTATAAAAGGACAATAACGCTCTGCCGCGCGCGGTACAAGGAATTATTCATATATTCATCTGTGGGCTTTTTCGGCCAGTCTGAAGGATGAAAAATCCAGGTAAACGCGGGGCTTGATTTACGGAAGTGCTACGAATAAATCGCACAACAACTGGGATTTTCCAACTCTCCGTTCATTTTAGTGCGTGAAAATTAGCACAAAAATACTTCCGAAGGTCTTCCTTACGTGCCATATTTTTTACAACGCAAGAGCTCCTGACGTGTGGATGCTTGGAAAGTATGCTGCAAATGGAGACCAGTTCCTTGGTGATGTCGCAAGGGAATACTATAAGTGGACAAAAATATAATTATTTCAAGTTCATTTTCTGATTTGAGCACACAAAGTACTCGACATGTGCACATTTAAGTGAAAATTATGGTGTTTTTCAATCGCCATTTGTCGATAGCTCACTGGCTTTTTCCTTCGTCACAGGTAACAACCTGAATGCCATAATTCTCCCTTGTAGTGGAAATATTTGATCCTAGTTTTTTCATGGCATTCTTTATATTGTTCCAAGTCCTTTCCAGTATAATAGCCTCCCAGCCGTGCAGGTTAAATATAAAAAAATAAATTGCGAAGTGTGCGTTGTGTCCTGTGGCACTATAATTTGTCACGAAAGCGCAAAACATCGCTGCGCTGAATTTTGTTTACATTCCATTGTTTTCATAGCCTTGCATTTGGCATATACGTGCATACAGTGCAGCGTAAATTCTACGTGTACTGCCTTGAGCGTTGTTAACCTTAAACCACCTCATCCTACATTGCACAGATGTGTGGTACAATGTAGATGATGAATATCTTAATCTAGATTGGTGATATATTAGTGGCATATCTGCGTGTGCTGTTCGAAGGAAAGCATATGATCGAGGTAGGACGAGTGGATTCTAAGGTTGTTCTGCTTTGTTGGGAGGGGGCAGATTCAGAGCTGAATGAGGCTGAAATAGATTGTAGGGGAGAGACAGTATTGGATCTAAGGAGGCCGAATGGGCCGCCCCCCATGCCCAAAGGGGAACGCCACCTCATCTGCTAGAATGCTACCCCTCTAGCCTCCTTTCCATTCCCTACTGTTGAAGTGCCATCCATCCGGGAGGTCGGAGTGTACCCCCCCCCCCCCTCTGGTCCCTGCTTCCTAGGAAGGCAAGTTAGTGCCACCCCAGCACATCTTTAGCTTCCACCAGCCCCACAGCTTAAATTCCTGTATCCGACCCTATTTGAGACTGAATTATGTGATGCTGAATATTCCTACAGGGGAGGAGCCTTAAAATGTTGCAAGGTGTGGACAGGGCAGGAATTATGGATCCAGCACCCAATTATATTGGCATGAGGACAAGTTTAAAAGAAACTATGAATTTACAAAAGAAGTAGCTAAAGAAGCATGAAAGATAATGAAACTATGAGCCACAGGGGCCAATGGCATAGGAACAGGGCAGTTCCCCCCCCCTCCAGCTTTGAAGCTGGTGGGCATTACCTGCCATCTTTTCATGGTCTGAGCACCCAGATCTCTCCCCCCCAGGAAAACATTTCAGTCTCATAGCACATCCTGCCGCCTCACCCCCCCCCACATACAAAATGTTCCTTATGGCCCTGACAGGGGCCATCTTGGTTACACTTTGTGGACACCAAGAACTAGTTGTCCACAACATTTGTCGATTAGTTATCCATGAAATAATGAAAGGAAATTCTTTTCTCCTTTTAATACCAGTCTATGCTATTTTTATAGACTGCTATGCATACTGACAATGCCAATTGTGCGTGATAGCTGGTTCCAATGTTAACTACCCTGCTGGTAAAGAAAGACTGTCTTGTCTGTATCCTGATATGGTTAACTTTGATTTTGAATTGATGGTCTCTAATAACTAATTGTATAATTTGTATTATCCTAGAGATGGATCTGTTGCTGACCATGAATAAATTTAAATACCTTGATGAGACCTTCTCCCCTTATTTTTCTGTATCTAAGTGTACACACATTCATATTTTTTTAATCTTGTCTCATGGTAGGTTGCTCAAATTACTAATCCTCGTTTGCACTCTCTCTAAATATTACCAACTTTTTCCATAGCTATAGGGGATCAAGCTCCATTATTTAAAATGTGACCTGAAATTTTGTTATTGCTTCTTTTGTATGTTGTCCATAATTTGTGGACACAATATGATGTACACAATTTTGTGTTCACAATAACACCTAAGTCCTTCTGTTGAGTCACAGCTAGTACTTGGCTACCCATCAAGTATGGATTCCTGATATGATGTCTACCTACATGCATTATTCGACACTTATCAAAGCTAAATTTAATTTGGCACTTTTTATACCTTTTCAATACTATTTACGAATATTGTGACCAATAGTGGTTCCAGTACTAACCATTGCAGTACTTCACTAAGAACATCTTGTCATGAAATCTTCATGCCACCTAGCACCGGGGACGAGTGGTCTACGGGTAAGATGCTCGTCTCACAATCGAAAGATTGTGGGTTCGAATCTCACCTGTCGCTACTCTTCGCCCGCGACCAATCGGCGTGAGAGATTGGCGACGCTATATGACTCGACGGTCGGCGTGTCGTAAAACCAATAACCACAACCACCACCCCTAGCACCACTCTCTACTGTCCATCTGAAAGCCATAGCTCAAACTGATTTTCATATCAGGATTAAATCAATATGATCACACTGGTCTGTAGCAAAATCCAAAAAGTTCAAGATATTTGTCAGCGAGATCAACCTTTTCTACACATGCTGGGTGTCTCGAATCAATATGTTCCCTTCCAGAAAACAACCATTATATCCGTAATAATTGGTTTAACACGCGCCCTGGAGGGCCTCTGAGAATTACGCGCACTGGAGGGGGGGCGGATTCCGCCCCCCCCCCTAAGATCTCGGCTCCTAGTAAAGCTGGAGGAACGAAATTCGTAGGGTGGATGGGCACGGTAGTGAACTCTATTGTGTGCAATTTTCGTGACCTGAGGTCGATATCTTCAAGGTCAAATGAGGTCAGATTGGCAAACTTTTCCGGTTTTGCGTGGCTTGGCTTGTCATCGTTATGGATCGCTGTGATTGTGTTTAAATGCTCAAAAATGGGCATCAATGATGTTTTGGACATTACTAATGATGCAATGCAGATACTAGACCCAACATTTGACCTCAGGTCACCTATATAGCACCACTTTATCAGGTCAGTTACCTGTTCCAGTTACCGGAACCGGCCGCCCGCCCGACTGCTCCGTCGGGCAGCTCGGAGCAATCGGCTTCGTGAAGAAGGGAGTGAAATACATGAATAAAGTATGGAAACGCAATGACAAACAGTACAAATGACAACCAGTAGTGCATTTATGGCAACATTCCAGTTGATCAAGTTTGGTTCCATTAACCTGTCATGAACTTGACCTGACTTGACATTGGTGACCTAACATGACCTTGAAACTATACAGCATATCAATATGCATCAAACAAGTCGCTAGTGTTGCCTAGAACACTTCCCTTTTGTCAGTATACAGGAAGCGCATGAGCGCCGATTTTTGTGGTCTGGCGCTATAACATTTTTTTACTTTAGCGGCCCCTAATTTGAAGAAAAAAAAATCGGCCGATTTCCATTCTTCTTACTTTAAACGACGCGCCGTTCATTTCTAAGCAGGTACACCGAAAATCGCGTATATCGACCGGTAAAATTTGCAGTTATTTGCGAAAAACCGGAGGGGTGGGCGGATTTCGCCCCCCCCTCCAGTGCGCGTGTTAAGCAGCGTATATCCTAAGGATGTTGGTCCTGCATTTACATAACTTCATTCAAAATGGTGTGGTCCCCGCATTGTCCCGACTAGACGCTGCCTCAATCACGCCGTGATCTAGTAGAGATCGCGGCGCCTTGCCCGCGATATTAACTGCAAAACAATTGTCACACCTCTACCACTGACCCACACTAATCTGTATCCGTTCTTTGACAGTAACGTCGCTGCTGCCTCAATCCTGTGTGCCGGGATCCTGCTATCCTGGTTTGGTCTGGCCGCATCGTCCGTCCATCACCTACATCAGACCTTCCTGCCATCCTTCTGAGGTTGGTTTTTTTCACCTACATCCTGTCCTGTGTTCTTACGTCGTTCACTTGCTGCTTGGATCCGTGGGTATCAGGCATGGTGAAAATTAAATCTGATGAAGCTGTCGTATGCTATATATGTCTTAGAAATATCAGAAAAAGTAATGCTAAGCGACATGCGCAAACCGTGCACAGGGTGAAGGGAAAAAACTTCAGGACTTTAGCAAGGCATGTGAGAGAGAGACAATGCGACGGAAGAGGCGGGATCGAGATGTCCGTCCAGACCCGATCGGATGTAGCACTGCTGTGGGGACGTCTGGAGATGATGCCACGCCAACTGCACCAGCAGCAACCACTGACTCTGCCTCCCTCGACTCTGACAGTGATGTAGACGATCCCAGCCCAGCTGCTGTCGAGCCGGAAATGAATGACGAGCCCAACAGTGACCCCATGGACGAGACGAGACCGACAAGGACAGCGGTCATGGACGCAGACGATGCGATTATAGCGATTATATTACTCAGACTTGAACGGTTATGGTTGTTGATGCAATAAAACTCATATTTTATGTTCCGAGTGTGTACTACATCATTGGCGTTGAAAGAACGTGGAACGATGGACAAAGACAAGAGAAGCTGTTGCTTCAGTTCAACGAATCCAAGCCGCGTTGGGGATGTGCAAAATAATTATCTCCGTGAGATAGTACGATTTTGGTTTCGCTGTTGACTGGTATTCGTAGAAACTATCCACATTTCCAGTCACACTCGCGATCATATCGATTCGAAGTTCAGCCATGTACAATTAAAAGTTGTTATTGGCTTGGTTAGTGCTTCCGTTCATGGTGTCGGTGCTGACTGTTCAGATGCCTCATTTCACTTTTATATTAAATGTTGATGGTGTGCTGTATTATTTATTTACAAAGCCCAGCTGTTTGATCGAGTTGCGGCATGGCCTTCACCAGAGATGATGCTCCGTTGAGACCAAATGACTAAGGACATAAACACATCACAAAAAGCAAAACAAAAGCAGTGTCAGTATTAGTAACATTGCCGTAGTTACGCTCCAGTTACAGCCGAAAAGCAGACGTAGAAATATGCAGGCAGATGATTCGAAAGTGCTGTCAGACACCGACACTGAACTGGTGATACGGTCGTTCTGCGGGCACTGGTTCAGCATTTGAGGACGTGACAGGTCACAGGTATGATGACAGTTATCTGGATTGCATAGGTCAGCACCGCCACCCAGGGATGTAGGCTTC
This sequence comes from Ashinkailepas kermadecensis, assembly GCA_034440615.1. Lineage (NCBI taxonomy): Eukaryota > Metazoa > Arthropoda > Thecostraca > Neolepadidae > Ashinkailepas > Ashinkailepas kermadecensis. The sequence continues at coordinate 17,314 of JAOTOM010003339.1, read as the reverse complement.
GTGATCAGATCTGCATGATGAGGACTGGTCAGCGAGGCAGTGGCCAAGGTGGATGGTACCTGTAACACAATACCAACCAATCAAATACACCCACATGCAGCTCATAGCATTTGGGTGAGGCCATCATGCACATTGTACATGCAGGTTTAAGTGGCAGGCGCTAGATGTGCGACATTTGTCTTCTCCAAGGGACGGAACAGTCAATTACTTCGCATTTACCTTTGTACCTTTGCACGCATCACGGTCTGCCATCATACACATTGAGGAAAACCACAGCCATCAAGCACCCGGCATGCACAGCTGAAACAAACACGTCCAAGTATAACATGCAATGTAGGTCTTTGATAGGGCGGTGCACAGGTGTCCTTCCGCCATGCGTGGCCAGATTAATGTGAAGAAGTACCGAATAATGGAATTGCCTGTTTCATTTCAAGCACCGTGCTACATTCATGAACTCAATAAAGAAGGGAAGAAGCAAAATGAGAAGCATGTGAAGGTACTGACCCCAAAAATGTGGTTCAGGAAGAGTGGACGCAACATACAATTTGTCCAAATTTGTATGATTATGTTTGCCACTCTGGCTATGTGTTTAATTTATTAGTATGATGGCGCAATCTGGGTTTTCATCATGATGCATCTATTCAGCGTTTTTCATCTTTCACTATCTCAGAGTGATTTTGTTTTTCATCCGCACAGGTATTGAAAAAGTAATTTTAAGACACTGCTACACTGGGTGACAATATTAACGAATACCAACGCAAGCTACTGTCGGATATATATATATATATATATATATATATATATATATATATATATATATATATATATATATATATATATATATATATATATATATATACAGAAGTGGCACAGTGAAAAAGGAAACTTTTCTTAAGCAAACAAATCCCCCTCCTTTCCTCCATCCTTTTTTTTTAAAATAAAAAAAAAAAAATATTTTTTTTTTTTTTTTTTTTTTTTTTTAATATATTTTTTTTTTTTTTTTTTTTTTTTTTTTTTTATGTTTGGGTGGGGGTTTTTTTTTTTTTTTTTAAAGGGGGAAGAAATTTTTTTTTTTTTTTTTTTTTTTTAAAAAAGAAAAAAACCCTACCTAACCAAACCTTCCCCTTTTTTTTGCTTTTGGGGGGGATGGCTAAAAAAACTGTTCTTGTTACCATCTTAACACGCGCACTGGAGGGGGAGGCGAAATCCGCCCACCCCTCCGGTTCTTCGTACATAACTGCAGATTTTATCGGTCGATATACGCGATTTTCTGCATACCTTCTTAGAAATGACCGGCGCGTCGTTTAAAGCAAGAAAAATGGAAATCTGCCGAAAATGTTTCAAGTTAGGGGCCGTTAAAGTTAACAAAAAAATATAGCGCCATACCACAAAAATCGGCGCTGATACGCTTCCCGTATATTCGCAAAAGGGAAGTGTTCTTGGCAACACTAGCGACTTGTTTGATGTATATTGATATGCTATATAGTTTCAAGGCCATGTTAGGTCACCGAGGTCAAGTCAGGTCAAGTTCATGACAGGTTAATGGAACCAAACTTGATCAACTGGAATGTTGTCATGAATGCACTACTGTTTGTCATTGCGTTTCCATAATTTATTCATGTACTTCACTCCTTTCTTCACGAAGCCGACTGCGCCTAGCTGCCCGACGGAGCAGTCTGGCGGGCGTCCCGGTTCCGGTAACTGGAACAGGTAACTGACCTGATAAAGTGCTGCTATATAGGTGACCTGAGGTCAAATGTTGGGTCTACCATCTGCATTGCATCATTAGTAATGTCCAAAACATCATCGATGCCAATTTTGGAGCATTCAAACACAATCACAGCGATCCATAACAATGACAAGCGAAGCCACGCAAAACAAGAAAATTTTGGCAAATGTGACCTCATTTGACCTTGAAGATATTGACCTAAGGTCATACAATTTTCACACGATAGAGTTCACTACCGTACCCATCTACCCTGCGAATTTCGTTCATCCAGCTCTAATAGGAGCTGAGATCTTAGGGGGGGGGGGAATCCGCCCCCCCCCTCCAGTGCGCGTAATTTTAAGAGGCACTCCAGGGCGCGTGTTAACACAAAATTTGAAACAAAACGTTTTCTCCTTCAAAAGCAGCTTAGGCGCGCCGCGTCAAATGACACCAATTTGATGCAAATTGAACCCATAGCGATGGATCGTGAGGACTTTAAAAATTCAAACTAGCCTTTGACCTTGAGGTTTGACCGTGATATATCCCAGTTTCAAAATGTTACTAGATGGTTCACCATGGGCTATCGCTTGATAGTGGATCTGGGTAGGCTTGAGTGAAAACCAAAAAAGAAAAATGTGAATCGAACGAAGAGATCAACTTGAATTTTGACCCGTCGAGATGCTTTCTATTTAACCGCTGTCTGATACCGCACAAGCGACGTCGAATGACATCATTTTCTGCAAATTGAAGCCATAGCGACGAGACGCGAGGCCATTGAAGAACTCAATCAAATATTTGACCTTGACATGTCCTGATTTGAAATGTTACTCGAGTGTTCACCACTGGTCATTGCTTGCTATCAGATTTGGATGAGTTTGAGCGAAAACGAAAGAAAGTTGAACGTACCGGATGATCAGCATGGCCTTTGCCGTTGCAAATAATTCAATTGCTTAGCGTTCTGATAGCGCATAACAAGTCACGTTAAATGACGCCAATTTGATGGAAATTGAAGATATAGCAACCGAACCTCGCGTTCGGTCGATATCGCTTCGATATCACCATCTAATAAATCAAGCTAACCTTTGACCTAGAAGTTTCTCCTTGACATGTACCGGTTTCAAATGTTACGCCATGGTTCAGCACAGGCTCAATACCAGATTTGGACAGGTTTAGGTGAAAACGAAAAAAGGGAGAAAACCGAAGAAACCGGTTTGCGTTGTACCTTGACCGTTAAGGTGGTAATGTGAGACCTATGTGTTTGCTTACATCGTGTTCAGTGCGAGCAGACTCATTTGTGGTAATTGATTCGAATGATCATAAACCCGTCGTTGAATGCCGATGCCCATGCAAATACGCCTCCGGCGAACACTTCGCTAAATACGAATACGAATACGACGTTAACTTGACATACTTCCTTAGGGCTACCTATGACTCCTCCATGGTCTTGAAAATACCCAAGGGCACCCAGAGTCACGTTTGTTCAAGATATATCAATATATGCGCAGGGGAATGCAACGTAATAAAGTCTTGTGATAATGCAAATTTGTTGCCTGGCAAAGCACAACTTTCTACCGAAGCGATAAAACAAGATGGCCAAGGTTCATGTTATTCAAGAATAGCCTGGAAGCAGATATTTCTACGTTTGCTGATTTACAATTCGGAGATTTTGTGGCGACAGATAGCCTGTGAAGCCGTTGATTGGCTTGATCGGTTTCCAATATTTTTGGTGATTCTCTTGCATATATATTTTCACTTTATCAATGATTAAGTATAATTTTGCGGCGATCATACTCAGGTAGCTGAGGCTTGGGGACACTGAAAAAATTGAGTGGGACAAATCGCTACTTTTCAGAAATTGGGGGACATGTCCCCTTAGCCCCCCAGTGGTTACATCCATGTGCGTGTGTGTGTGTGTATGTTTGCATGTGTATGTGTGGGTCAAACTCTCTAGCCCGGGTCAGATGCCCGCTGCACCTCCAGCACATCGTCCTGCGCCAGGTACGCTGTCATGCTGGCAAGTTTGACAACCCCAGGTGAACTATTGATGCAATTATCGGTGTCGCACATACCTGCATAACGCGCCGTGGCATGCACACAGGGCGATGTGAATTATAATGGATCTGACATTGTCGAATGCCATCCACGGTTTTATTACTGTGCCACTTATGCATAGCTTTTCGAAATATAATTCATATATATATATATATATATGGGTGTTGTTTCATGGCAATTATTCGGGGCAATGTGCTACAGAATTGATGTACGTATAAGATGCAGCTGTTTAACACACGCACCGAAGGGGAAGGGGTGGAATCCGCCCACTTCTGAGGATTTTTTTTGTTATGTTATCTAATAAACATTCCTGGTGACTTCGTTAAAGATTGATAAACCATGCTATGCAACAAAAAGTCGAAATCCGTGAGTAAATATAAGAATTTCGTGGGTGTCAAATCGACCGACCGGGCGACGGCCGGCGAACGTTCGAGGTCGCAAAGGCTTCGTCGGTGCGGTGGAGAGGCGGTGCGATGAGGCAGGCGATTACACGACCTCATTTGATCTTAAAGGCCTGGGACCATTCAAATTGTATTGAAACGAGTTCACTACAAACATAATCTACTGTCCAAATTGTGTACCTATAGCTTCAGTAGTTTCAGAAATGTTACCGGCGGTGGCCGAATCCTCCCCCCGTCCTCTGCGCGTTGTGTCAGAGGCCCTCCAGCGTGCGTGTTAATGGATCCTGTCCTCAATTATGTTTGTATGCAAGATTTAGGCCACTTAATCTGCTGATAGGATACATTTATAATTGATGTGATGCTGAAGAGGAATATAAAAATATAACCACTAGAAGACCATGGGGTAGACAATTGTCCGAGTCCATTGAAAGCCCGACAAAAGAACAGCGAATGCAATTTTCGAAACGTATCGTTCTATATGTGTGTTCACCAGTCACGTTTACTCCGTTGCCCATATATCAACGAGCAAAGCTACTTTACAATCTGCGAGCCCACCTGCACCCCGATGCCTGGTGGCGAACTCTTAGCATATTATTAATATTAACATTCAATATGAAGGGTTGAGTTCTTATACGCAACTTTTTAATCAATTTTATGTCATTTATTGCATGTGTTCTTGACCATGAAAAGAATGACGATATTTAATCCAGACCAAGTGCAGTTGCCATTTAAATATATCTAACGCACCGACCACCGTCTTCACGTCAGTTTATCTAATACCAATATCACCTGAAAAGAGCCCTAGTTCAAGATATCCTCAAAATCCATGCAAGCAAGACCAAGTGGGTTTTAGCTTTTGTATCACTGCGTTCGCTCGCAACGCTCGCTCTCTCTGTCTGAACAGCTAGTCCATACATGTAAGGTGAACGCTGCCTGGGAAAGGTGTGTGGACGAATAAGTGTTAAGTTTGGCTATATCTGGCAATCTAAATCAAGTCAGGCGCTTTCTGACCTTCACATTCTCATGACTTGTCATGAGAAGATGAGGGTGTGATAGCTGTTGCAAAATTCCATGATGAAGAAAATAATACAACGCATTCGCCTTTAGTAATCTGAGGGCACATAGCACACAACACAGCATTATTTAGGAACGGCACCGTCATTTGCCATCTGCCGCGGTCTCCCACCAACAGCCAGACTACGACACCATGAAGATGTACAAATGCATGTGTGTGGCCATAGCACACCCCTGTAACCCATCATAATACACCATGACCCTTGCTACCTCAACACCGTTACCAGTACCAGTGCCCTACTAGTAAAGGTAGACATGTGGTGGAATGAAGCAACCGTCGTGAACGATGTAAAATCGATCTAATACATGTCTCAAAGCGTTTCTAAACTCAATTAGCAGAACAAATGTCGATATTGAATTGGCCCCGCGTCACCAACGTTGAACGAAATCCTTGCAACTGCATACTTTCTGCTTGTATTATTATAGACGCACACTTGCTCGTGGACTGTTAATCTTAAAGTACTGAGGGTTTGAGACTGCACAGCTGTCTAGGAAAGAAGCCGGTGCAGATGGGCAGGGAAAAAAACAATGCTGTGAACAAACCAGGACACATGCGAGCAAACGTGGTTTCTGCCAACGAGAAGGCGGAATACAAGCAGGTGAGTACACAGTGGTATAGGATCGCAAGATCAGTTGGGTGTATGGGGGGGGTGCTCAGCCCTGGTTCGATCAATACACTCAAATACTAATTTATCTCTTAGTTTGGGTCAGTATATTTTCTCATCTAAAAAAACAACATTAATTTCATAAATATTATTTTCCCTTTTCCTGTTTTCCATGAAACATTTTCCATGTTCATGGCAAACAGGAAAAGGGAAAATATTTATCCCCGGATAGGCTATAGGATATCCGGGGACAAAATATTCACAAAATGGTTAATCGCAAAACTATTATCGCGTAGGTATGGAGAATGCGTGTAGTGCCGAAACGACTTCTTCCCATTTCTCTTCGCATTGTGCCTAATTTCATCATTGTTTTTACGATATCTATGTATGTTACATCAAATTTCCGTCGATCCATACGGATTAAAAACGGTACGAAAGGAAACAACATGCAACCATCAAAGCAAACTCCACATCGCGATGAGTGCTAAATGACCAATGTAATTATCGATTTGAGAGAACTTAAAATATGATTGCTTGTACTATTTCAATTTATTAAAGAGGTAAGTCACCACCAATACCAAAAAATACTTAGATGAACCGTGAAAATGTCAACACTCATTAGAAATTTTGGGCAATCTTACACCTACTAGGTTGTCGAATACGACATACTAATCCAGCATTGCTTGCTTGCAGCATTGCTTGAATTTTCATGGGTTTGACCTCCAAAGTTGGGGCTGGTTTCCAAGGTGGGTGGGGTCGGAGCTGTAAGTTGTTGGATTGAAGCCCTCCCAACTGAATAAGATCCTACACCCATGTAAGTACAGTACAAGACATCAAATGTGCAACACTGTATGGCCGTATGATTCGCCGACATCACCGAAATAATACAGTTTAAAATTATCGAGAACTAAATGCACTGCATGTGTATTAGTTTGCTCCTTCTGTAGTATTTTGCGGGTCTCTGTAGCTGTTCTAAACAGTATCCATTTATGATGTCTCTCGGTTTTGGACGTACTATGTGTATCATATTATAAAATACGTGTGCGTGGCCATTACGCAAGTATAAATCGTGCCTGCGAAATAAGCAAAGTAGTCGTTATAGTATAAATCACGGTTAATTTAAAAGTAGGTATTTATTACACATGTAGCCAGAACATATCAGAAACTAATATCAGAAACACAACCATTTTGAAGGTTGTGCGTCGGATGATGGGCCATACACCATGCTGTAGCACCGGGTAAAAGACAAGGATATGCACAAGGAGTAACTATCAAAGCTCAACAATTCAAGGTCCGCGGTGCGGAGGCCCAGCCAGCGCTGAGGACTTCTGCCAGGGGCGGATTCAGAATTATCATGGGGACAGATTCTTAGAAGCCTCGGCTTCACGCCTGGTGTCAGCAATGGCAGCAGGATACTCAGCAGCGCAGACGGTGCCAGTCGGCGCAGTGTCTCAGGAAATCAGTTCGCTGGCAGCACTACAGGGTATCGTCGCGATGTTAACGGCGGCGGTCAGTCGCCTGGAAACAAACGTCCTGAGTGGCATGTCACCGGAGTGAACGGGCGGACGTCACTAGATCCAGGGCTATCGGCGGAGCCATCGGCGGGGCCATTGGTGGGACTATCTGTGGGACGATCGTCGGTCCATCCGTGGGACTATCGGCCTGGCCATCGATGGGACCATTGGCGGGGCCATCGACAGGGCCGTCTGCGATGCTCGGTGGGACTATCGTCGGGGCCATCGGTTCTCCCACTCCGATCGCAGCCCGCAGTATTGTGCATTTTGCTGCATGCTCATCTTCATTTGATATTGGGATGGGGGGCACATGCCCCTCTAAAAGCATGCAAAACAACACCCCTGTATATATGTATACATTTCCATGAACGCCCCCCCCTCCCCCAGCATAGGAAGGTGGCGTCTCTCCGGCCAGGAAAAGGACCCTTCCGGGAATGCTCGAACCTACTCCCCCACCGACTTTTTTTTAGCCAGAGGTACCCCTCGTAAGGCAAATGCGCCACTCCAAGTACTTTGAAAGTGATGCCACTCCGGACACATGTTTCCTATGATAAATACTGGATCCCCTGCCTCGACTTATATGGTCATTTTTCTCCGATTATCATAGCCCAATCATCAGAATGAGGTTAAATGCAATTCGAAAGTTAACATCGTGAGTACCGTCTATACGACGATTTCGTCATCGTGTTCAGAGTTTGCATGTAATAAATATCAGCGAGGAGTGTATCTAGCTGAGAACGATACTTCAGGTAAAAATGCATCATTCGCCACGATTGAACAATGCAAGAGTTCTTGAAAAGAGCAACATTAAGGGAAGCTACCTAGTATTTATGTGTTAATTATAAATAAGGATGATCGTAGCAGCCTGGCCGCAGTTAGGATCAGACTTGCAGATAGCTTTTCAATGACCTGCACATAAGTTGTCTGGAGACGTTTATAGGAATGCATAGTTCGCTCAGCTGGTTAACCCAGCTGAGCGAACTCTGCTGAGTCAGATTTTGTGCAGTTAGAACAGCTGGAGCGTACAACTGATGGTCTAATGGAATTCGAGTCGTAGTGCATGTGATGGTGCCGCCGCCACACTTGGTGCCGCAGGCAGGCTGTCGGGGCCGTCGGGTGTTTTGGTTAGAAGCTAGGTGAACTTGATTATGAAGTGAAACTGAAAAGTGGCAAGATGTTGTAGTTGCACCACAATAGGTAGTTGCCAGCTAACTCATTCTGTCATGAACATGAAGGTCCGACAGGTCTCTCACCAGCGTCTTGTATCTCACCAGCGTCTCACCAGGGGTGTAGCCTTAGATGTTTTTTTTTTTTTTTTGGGGGGGGAGGCACTTGCCCTCCCCTCCCCAATGTTGGCTTTGCCCTCCCAATAATTTCAATTTTACATGGGACCCTATGTGGTATGCTCACCAATCTATTTGGGCCCGCTCATTGGCTTCATATATTGTACCCTCTCAATAATTTTCAGAAACCTAAGCCTGTGGTGTGCATAATCTGCGCTCGAATTGTCTTCCATGAAGGGTTCGACATGGATAGTCATTGGGACATTGAATGTGCCGCTTCACAGCATTATTGGAAGATATACTACGCCGCTTCACTTTCAGGTCTTCCCTCACAGCTTATCGGGGTGATTACCACGGGTCAGTGTTCAAGGGCAGGAAATCGCATTTGCGGTCGTCATGTGCCAATTTGCTCTGCAGCTATGAAGGGAGAAAGACGGGCTTATGCTGTTCCTGCCTTGCGTGCCTCAGTCGAACAAACAGCGAACGGGCTACGCTGGACCTCTGTCGACAAGAAACAATTGATCACTTTGGATTTTGGATTGCGGTAACACAGACAGGGGAGGAAAGGCTTACGATGGCAATCAATCCTTTCCTTGTTCTATCCAGGCTGTTGTCAGGTTCCAGAGAACTCTACTAATCCGTACTTAGTCATCTACGGGATCACCATGGCGGTGATAGAAGGGCCAACAGCACTTCTTATGGCCACTTAGGCTGTTGTCAGGCCCTTAAGAACGTCTGCGAGCCGTTGCGAAGGACTACAGGCCATTACGAACGTCTTCGGACCCTTACGAACGCATACGGATCCTTACGAACGTCCACTGGTCCTTGTAAATTTATGCGGGACTACACGATAGACTTCACGAACGTCTATGAGCGCATACAGATGTGTACGGGCCCTCACGAATATCTGCGGACCACTATGAACCTCCACGGGCCTTTACTGATATTTGCGGGCCCTTACGAATGTCTTCGGGCGCTTACAGACACCTATGGGCCCTTATGCATGTTTGCGAGTCATTACAAACGCCTAAGGTTAGCCCTGCATGCATTACAGTTTAGAGTTTTCCCGTCGAAACGTGGCGATAGGTGCAAATTATCGTTCTGTTCTCCCCTCGCCCTGCTGAAGCTTGCCTTCTGCACCGCACACCCTGGGACGTCAGATTTGGCATGTGTGTTATCACTTGCTAATGACCCCACTTCACTGATAAGCGCACAGGCGAAGCATCGCTGGGCGGCCGGCCGGCCGGCCTCAAATAGGCCGCCGACTGGAGGACCGACCGACCGGCCGGATCCATTCAGGGGACCGGCTGTGTAGCCATTGTTACCAGCTTGATATCATGAGCAAATTTAAGCAGCATTTTCCTCAGCCTTATCTCAATGTTGTTCACAAAGATTATAAAGAGAAGAAGACCTGGAACGTAGCACAACACTCAAGATTCTTCCATTCAGATCGATATCCATTGTTCCATGTGATCCATTGGTATCCATTTATCCAGTGAAGGAAACACACTACATTTGTTTCCTTCTCCTGAACCATGAATTCAATCCAGCCTAGAACTTTTCCATTAATCCCGTGCTGCTGATGAATGAATTGTGACACTTCGTGTGGAAACCCAAGTGGATGGCCTATAGTTATATGTGGTTGAAAATACGATCAAAACCATGTTAATAACAAGTTTAACCACTAGAAACCGCATAATTACAGGCAACGGGATTGATTAACCGATTTCAAGGGTTGACTCACTAGATGCCGATTGGCAATATGTTTCGTGAAGTCATGGCTGAGTTCTGACTGTGACTGCCGGGAATAACCGGATATAGCGATTGGTTTAATAGGCACAAAACGTGGATGTTTAGGAGTATTTATGGCATTATATTGGGAGAGACTATGTCAGATGATTGCCTGAGCGGCTGTTCTGTCGTTGGTCGGTATATTGGACTGATACCTATTTATAGGTATCAGTCCAATAGGCCATCTATGGTTGATTCCTGACTTAGAACCAGCCAGCTATAATAACAGGAAACTGGCCAACTGGAGGCTGATGTCTCGGGATCTGCATATCAATATCGCTGGCAGGGGAATCAGGGCAGAACGTATTTAACACGGCCAACCTGAATTGAAACCACAACAGGAACGAGAACGGAAATGGCATTTGGTACCAGAATGCCATAATACGTCCATGTGAAATGCACTCAAGCTCTGCCCCAGTGTGCTCTTGCTGTGCCATTAATTTACGCATCAATTTGCGTATAAAATACAGCATAGGTATGTATGCAAAGTGAACATTTGAATTCTTCTTGTTTAAGTAAAGAAACCATGCCACGGATGAAGGAACTTTCTGAGGAAACTTTTCACAACTGTCCCCCAGTTCTATGGTGAAATTTTCCCAAGTTATTCCATTTTTTGCCAAAGTGCTACAGGATTGATGTCGGTGTAATAAGTGGTCGGAATGAACGGTCGGACGTCACTACTATTCCTTGGCCATCGGCGGTGTCATAGGCGGGACCATTCGTGGGATTATCGGCGGGATCATTGGCGGGGCCATCGGCGGGCCATCGGCGGGTCCACCTGCGGGGCCATCGGCGGGACCATCGGTGGGACCATCGGCGGGGCCATCAGGGCTCCCGCTTCGATCGCAGCCCGCAGTTTTATCCTTTTTGCTGCATGCCCATTTCCATTTCATAATGGAGGTGGTGGTGGGAAAAATTCACTTTTGGAGGCGCAAAATTCAGCATTGGGGATGGGCATGCCCCTAAAAAATTGTGCAAAACAACACGTCTGATTGTAGGGCTCCAATCCATTTTTGTTATGGGTCCAGTACACTTGTGCACACACATCCAGCATACTCTACCACCCCGGCTCTTTTTAGGGCTTATTGTTTTTTTGTGCACCGACGTTTTTAAGCTACGTTTTCGAAGACCCCGATGTGTTTATTTAGTGCAGTCATTTTTTTCCTTTTTGGGACCATGCTGCTTTTTGCGGGTCCAGCCTGCTTTTATGGCCCTTATGTGATGGCATGGCCACGGTGTACTTTGAGGGCCCCTGATTTTTTTTTAGAGCTCCCGGTGTGCTTAATTGGTGCTACAACGCGTGTTTCAAGGTCCTGTCTGTTTTTGCGAGGTTGGTGCCCTTTAGAGGGCCGTTTATATGGCGAGTACCGTCTATATGGCGCTATAGTTCTACCGAGTTTGCATGCAATAAATATCAGTGCGACGTAGAAATGCACCAGGCGTCACGATTGAACAATGCAAGAGTTCTTTGACAGAACATCATTAAGGAAACTACCTGCACAGATCGATATTAACGTGTTCGATCGTCAACAAAACATTGGCACGATATCAAGACATGGCGACCTGCCAGTGGATCCCTGTTGCTGATGTGAGCTGAGCCCCGAGTAGCAGCCCACAATGTATTCTGGGCGCATTATTTTTGGGTTAACTATGGAAAAGTACGATCGTAACAGCCTGGGTGTAGTTAGGATCAGAGCTCCAGATAGCTTTTCAACGACCTGCACCTCTGTTGTCTGGAGTCGTGCGTTGTAATGTATAGACGGTGTATCTGGTTGACTCAGCTGGACGAACTCTGCTGAGCCAGATTTTGTGTAGTTAGAACAGCTGGAATGCACAGTTCATGGGTACAATGTACTCCAGTCGTCGTGCACGTGAGAGTACCGCCACCAACCCTAGTGCCGCGGGCGCACTGTCGGGGCCGTCGGGTGTGTTAGATAGAAGCATGGTGGACTTGATTACAAAGTGATACCAGAAAGTGGCAAGATGTTTTTGTGCACCACAACAGGTGGCAGTCAGCTAACTCATCATGTCGAACATAAAGGTACGACCGATCTCTCACCAGCATCATGTAGGCACCAGGATGTAGCTGTGTATGCTTTTGGGAGGGCACTACCTCCCCCCCCCCCCAAAAAAAAAAAATTGGTCTTGCCCTCCCAATAGCTTCAACTTTTAACATGGGACCCTGTGTGCTATGCCCCTCAATCCATTTGGGCCCACCCATTACCTTCGCGTATTGCACGCTCTCAATAATTTTCAGAAACCTAAACCTATGCCTATGGTAGGTGCAATCCGTTCTCAAATTGTCTTCCACGGAGGGTTTGACATGGATAGTCATTGGGAAAATGGACTGTGCCACTTCACAGCACCATTGGAAGGTACGCTGCACCGCTTCACTTTCAGGCGTTCCGTCACAACATATCTAGAGAATGACCGCGGTCCAGTGTTAACGGGCAGTAAGTTGCATCTGCGGTCGTCACGTGACAACTTGCTCTGTAGCCGTGAAGGGAGAAATACGGGTGTATGCTGTTCCTGCCTTGCGTGCCTCAGTCGGACACATAGTATTGGCCGTACAGCGAGCTGGCTACGCATGACTCCTGTCGACATGGAACAATTGATCACTATGGATTTTGGACTGCGGTAACACCCAGAGCATGGGTGCAGCCACGGTTTCGAAATTGAGGGGGGGGGAACAAACCAGGGACGCGGGAAGTTTAAACAGGATGGAGTGGTAGCCCCCCCCCCCCAAAAGAAAATCCTTGTATTTTAGCCACTTCATTTTCAATTTCTGGTTTTCAGATTTACCATTGTTAAAATGACATTTTGGGGACAAAATGGTCTGCCAAAATTAGCAAGCTTCACCCCTTATCACTGCCTATGAACATCTAGGTTTATGTCGTATGTGTTGAGCCCGTGTTCAAAATCAATGCATAGCAACGCTGAAAGTACGTTAAACGTTGCCCCCTTGTAGCAGGAAAAAAAACAGAAAATATTCGACGATGGCTTTATTGTAGTAAATATAGGAATACAATAACCTTTCCCATGCTTGATTTCAGTGTACCCGCTAGAATTTTTCAGCCAGAGGCGTCCCTATGAAAGAAAAAGGCACCCTATTGGAAGGAAAGGCACCCCTTCGGGAAGGACCGAGTGCAACCCATCCCCTCTATTTGTTTTCGCAGCCAGGGGCGTCCCTCCAGGTGCTTTCGCAGTGGCGCCGCTCCACAGAAATGGCGCCCCTCCAGACAAGTGCCCCCGTGACAATCCCTTGATCCATCCCTGATTACAAGATTGCTCTCTCGCGATTATGAACTCCGGCTGGTTATAAAATAGTGCGCATTCAAGTGTGACTTCTCTTGCAAATTTCACAACTTCCATTGAACCTTTAAGAGGAAAGCAGACAAGTTGAAAAGTTCTATCTTTTATATGTCCGGAACAGCAATGTGAGAGTGTAAATAAAAACCAGCGATGATAGCGCCGTCCGAGCAGGTTGCGACGAGCAGATTACGAGTCGTCACATATGATATGAGTGCCTCCTATCACAACGGCTGCAAACATAAAGAGATTTGATCCTTCTATTCCTATTACACTGAATCATTGTACACACACCGGACCTTCGACACCTTCGAAATTATTTCGATATATGAACATTCTGATAACATACGGCAAGCCACGTCGAATGTCACCCACAACATGCAAATTTAATCCATAGCGAAAACAAAACGTGAGGAATGAAGCATCTAAACTAACCCTAAGCCCTGAGGCTTGACCTGACATGTCCCTGGTTGAAATGTTACTCGAGGGTTGCCCACGGGCTATCTCTTAATAGCAAACATGGGCAGCCTTGTGAGAAAACGAAGAAACTCGGGCGGCTGAAGAAATGATTTCGTCCTTTGACTTTGAAAATTAAGGTGATTTCTGAACAGTTTGCTAGAGTACCTCACGGCACGCCAAGTAACACCAATTTGATGAAAATCGAAGACATAGCGACGAGGCGCGAGGATTTCGAGCAATTTAAGCTATCCTTCCATCTTGTGGTTTGACATCGACATGTCCCGACATGAAATGTTACTCGTGGTTCACCACGGGCTATTGCTTGATACCAGATGTGGTAGGTTAGGCCGAAAAAATGCTAGGTGACCGAAGAAATCGGTTTGACCTTTGATCTTTGAAATTAGTTCGATTTCGTACCATTATAACATGGCACAAGGCACGTCGAATGCCACCCACTTGGTGCAAATTGAACTAGCCATTGAATTCAAACTAGCCTTTGACTTTGAGGCTTGACCTTGACATATCCAGGCTTCAAAATGTTACTCGAGGGTTCACCATGGGCTATCGCTTGATAGTAGATCTGGGTAGGCCTGGGCGAAAAAAAGCGAGGCGACCGAAGAAACCAACTTGAATGTTGACCGGTCGAGATTGTTTGGAATCACCAACTTTCTGATACCGCACAACAAACGATGTAGAATGGCATCCATTTCCCGAAATGTGAACCATAGCGACGAAACGCGAAGTCATTGAAGAACTCAATCAAACCTTTGACCTTGACATGTCCCGGTTTGACTCGAGTGTTAACCACTAGCTATCGCTTGATACCAAATTTGGATAGGTTTGAGCGAAAACGGAAAAAATTGAGCCGATCAGCTTCGCCTTTGCCATTGAAAAACAATTCGATTGCTTAGCTTTCTAATACCGTATAACAAGACACGTCGAACGATGGCCATTTGATGGAAATTGGAGCGATAGCAACCGAAGCTCGCGTTCGGTCGATATCGCTTCAATATCGCCATCTAATAAATCAAGCTAACCTTTTGCCTTGAAGTTTTACCTAGACATGTACCGGTTTGAAATGTTACACGATTGTTCACCACAGGCTAACGCTTGATACCAGATTTGGGCAGGTTAGGATGAAAGCGAAAAAAGTGGGAGGCGACCGAAGAACCCGGTTTGCGTTGGACATTTACCTTAAAGTGGTCATGTAAGACCTATGTAGTGGCTTCCAGCGTAGTACAAACCATTCCAGTTCCAGCGTAGTACAAACCGAAGCATTTGTGGTAATTTATTCGAACGATCATAAGCACGTCGCTGAATGCCAATGCCAATACTGACTCCATGGCGAACTCGTCGCTGAATGCGAATACGAATACCCCGTTAACTTGACGTACGTGCTTAAGGCTGCCCATGACTCTCCTCTATGGTCTTGAAGATACCCAAGGATATCCAGAATCACGTTTGTTCAAGTTATATCCGGTGTATGTGCAGGGGACTGCAACCTAAGACGTATAAAGCCTTGCAATAATGTAAATTTGTTCCTTCGCAAGGCACGATTTTCCACCCAATCGAAGTCACAAGATGGCCACGGTTCATGTTATTCAAGAATGGCCTGGAAGCAGAAATTTCAAACGTTTAATGATTTACCACTCGGAAATTTTGTGATTATCTTGCTTATATGTTTTTACTTTATAAATTACTAAGCATAATTTTACGGCGATCATGCTCAGGTAGCTGAGGCTTGGGGGACACGAAAGAAATTGAGGGGGACAAATCGCCACTTGTCAGAAGTTGGGGGGGGGGGACATGTCCCCCCAAGCCCCTCCAGTGGTTATGCCCATGACCCAGAGCCCTGGAGGACAGGGGCGTAGGGGTTTAAGACGTCAATGAATCCTTTCCTTGTTCCACCCAGGCTGTTAGGTCCCTGAGAACGTCTGCGAGCCCGTACTTGGAGATATTTACGACGGAGCCTTCGGCCGAAATGCAACCCGGTAGTTGGTAAAGCCGTCGTAAGGTGAGCTCGTACTTCTGGATCACCATGGCGGGGATAGAAAGGCCAACAGGGCTTCTTATGGCTACTGAGGCTATTGTCGGGCCCATAACTTCTACGGGCCGTTACAAAGGTTTGCAGACCCTTGCAACTTCTTCGGGCCCTTACGAACGTACCTATACGGATCCGTACGAACGTCCACGGGCCCTTATTAACTTCTGCGGGCTCTCTGAATGTCTGCGAGCCCCTATGAATATCCACGGGCCCTTACTGATTTATACGGGCCCTTTTAGCGTCTACAGGCGCTTACAAAGGACCTGCACGGACCGTTACGACGAACGTTGACTGGTCCTGCAGGGGTCTAAGGCTATTGCGCACGTCTACGGGCCTTTCGAGTGTTGTGAGTCTGACGAACATGTGGTCCTTTGCGAGTGTGTACGGACCATTACGATGGTCTACAGGGCCATCAGAAGCGTTACCTACCTGCCGACTACTGAAGCTACATGTTGCCAATGCATTTTTGACATGCCATCTAGATGTTTGCTGAGTCGGTATGCTTTTTCCTGGTTGATGGCAGTGCCGTGCTTGCATACAGCGAGGGTGGGAGCGGATCGGACCCGATCCAGCCCGCCCATGGGAATTACGAACGAAATAAGGTGAAACTACTTTCTTTCGAAAGCATAACGGTTGCCTTTTGAAGTAAAGTGGCCAAATTCGAGGACATTACATTGGTGTAGTCGTGGTATTCTTAGCAAATCCGCCCCTCCTTGGACAATTTCTGGTGACGTTTCTGCTTACAATGATAGGAATTTCCAAGTTCTTCACTTGTGATTACACTTCAAGATTAGTTGCCAAATTGATTGGTTTGTTGATTACATTTCACTGATTGATTACCGACAGGCTGTTGGCTTACTTGTTAGATTGCATAGAAGACCTACCGAGTGGCTCTGCATGTTCTGTCCGGGTCCCCAACCGTCAGTCCAAGACCCTTTTTGACTGCCAGAGGTCCTCTCCGACAACTAGCCCCCCACCCTCGTCGTCACGGACGACTCTACACGTTCGTCAAGCAAAAGCCATCAATATATTCCTGAGGCTTCTCCGTTGACTCGGGGTCTCTTC
Organism: Ashinkailepas kermadecensis; assembly: GCA_034440615.1. NCBI lineage: Eukaryota > Metazoa > Arthropoda > Thecostraca > Neolepadidae > Ashinkailepas > Ashinkailepas kermadecensis. The sequence goes on along the minus strand of JAOTOM010003339.1, from coordinate 9 downwards.
ATCGACCCT